>OY744481.1:29349590-29452910 GCA_963556165.1 Tipula helvola | reverse complement strand
GCAAAACATTTTGTAATGGATGCAAAATGTTTTTAGTTAGGCCATAAATTATTTGAAAGACGTAAGTGTGTTGTGATCCCCACCGAATTAATATTTTATTGTGTACAAGTGTACACAGTAATTGCATTAAAATGGATTGAATTTTAAAACCAATGATATTTGAAATATAGTTTTTGGTGATATTGCTCATATCACTTTCCGTAGGGGAGTCAATCAAATAATCATACATTTATATCTTTCCGTTTGTTGACGAATGGAATTTGCTGTCAATATTTGCAATTCACATTGAAGTAATGTAAACACACACCGCTCGTTATATTCATATACGGAGTTCTGAGGAAAAATCTACTAACTTTAGCTAGCATTTTGCTAATAAATATATCTACGTATATACATTGTAAAATAAAGGAATGTAACGCTAGAAATGAAGATTTCACTATACGAAACTGATACGTATATACTGACATGTCTATATAGTATGGCAAAATATACCACCAATTGCGACAAAAATACTTTCTGTGTTTTAATTATTTCTGCTCCAATTGTTAGTACAAATATTTTTGCTGGCTCATATTTTTTTTAATTTTATACAACGAGTAAACGTCCTATAACTTGAAATTTATATAAAATATTGATTTTTGAAATATTTCAGTAATTAAATTTTTCCAGTTTCGTTTTGATATTCGCGAGATACTCAAAAATTAATCAAAATATTTTGATTTTGAATGTACAATGTCAAAAAATTGTTTTTAATTGGTAAAGTAAAATATTTGTATGGCATCAGTCGAGCGTGGATCAAATTTCTATTATATTTTATGGTTTAATTAAATTTAATCATTTATTAATCAAAAATAATAAATAGTTTGTAATTACAATTAAGTTTTTTTTATTTGTTACAGCACCACCAGAAATTACTGTTGATAAGTCATGGGTTCATGCGGGTGAAGGATATGAAGCCAGACTTGTTTGTACGGTTTATGGAGAAGCTAATCCAATGGTATGTATATAAATCATTTCTTATAATTTTATTATGTTGTGTATACCAAATAAACATAAACTTAATAAATAATATATTTGTGAAGTCATGTGTGTACAAATATTTTTTTTTACAAATAAACACACAAAAAGCCTTTTTTATGCGATTGATATGAAACAATATTTTCTATCCTTAAATGGAAAAACAAAGCTATAAACAAGAATGTTTTTTTTTTGTTAGATATTCAAAAAATAAAAAAATCATTTTCCCTACCCGTAAACCTATGTATATAGGGGCTGTAAATATAAAGGCAAACTATAAAAAAAATTAAGTTTTTTTTTTTTGTGTAATGTACATACATCTGTAACATTCTCAAGTTTTCAGTTTCTTTCCATATACATATAGAGCACTTAAAATGTTGTGTCCAAGTTTGAAATGTTCGAGACGTTTGTATTTTATGTTCTTTTCTCTCAAGAGGATGTTTATGTTTTGGTGTGAAATTGAAGTTTGGTATAAAATATGTGTGCTAGCCCTTTTTTTCCGGTATATGGATGGTCGAAATTGTTTTCGAGGGAAATGTTGCTTTTTTATTGCTTTTCTTAATATAAATGCACATCGTTATGTTGTAAAGACACATATATACATACATATTTTAAAGTCAATGAGACATTTATTCTTTTTCTGGAAGCTCTGACAAATGGCCTCATTTATGAAAAGGCAAACAATTTATTTGGTTATGGTCTCGCTGATTTCTTTGTATCTGTATATTATACAAAAAAAACTATGTTAGAAAAAATGTGGAATAAATAAAATAACAAGATAATTGATATTTCAATATTCAACTTTTGGTCATTTTAAACATATACAAGCAATATTACGACAAGGAAAAATTATAAAAACCGCACACAAAACCAGTATTAGGCTGCAACAAATCATCGAAAATTAAGAAATGTTCAAGGCAAAGCACAGTACGCTTTAATTTTCACAGTTTTATGAAAATCACCACTATACATTGGTCAAACAGGAAGGCTCTTTTTACAAGAAATCAAACAATCCGTGTAATTTATAAATTTCATATTATATACCACAATTCGTATTAGAGTATAAGCCTAACATTTGTGACACCAGACACGCCAAGTGAAACCACAGACATCGGCGAGATACTTAATCGCCTACACGTTTTTTTCTGTTATATATGATGCATGTTAAAAATTCACGAATTAATAAATAAAACAGTTTTTTCAAGATGATAAGCTGATGAAAAGTCCGAAACTGCGGTGAAGTGTCGGTTGTCACTTGAACTGAAGATTAAGATCATGAATAACCTATGCTTCTCGGCGTGGATTCATGCCTAATATTGTTGGTTTTTAATTACCCTGTTCTTAGTCCTCAATCACAATATTTGCTCTTGAGTAGCTGCTTTACTCGTAAAATGTTGTTATTTCACCCTCAGAAGTTTGTCCTATTTTGCCTTATTTTGTCTTGGTCTTCTGAGCTGAAGCCCTGATAAACTATTTTTCGACGTGGTGCATGCCATGGCATTTCGACAATATCACTTCTCACATTTCTCAATAAAAATGATGAGTTTTGAGTCAACTTACCCTCGTTGTTGTTATTGTTATTATGTCTCAGTTATGCAGACCTTTTTGACGGTGGAAAAGTACACCACAGCAAAGCCTTCATGCTATGACAAGGTTAATTATCCCCAGGTCATCTGACATTTTGGATTCTGCCTTATCCACTAATATCAGTCAAAATAAAGTCGATTTTAGTTAGCCAACCAAAAAATTACTTTTAAATCCTTACAAAAATGATTGGAATTTGAGAGAAGTTGGAGTCGTGTACATTGATAATGACCCTTTAGTGGAAAGAAGTGCGCAATTTAAATGACAAGTAGATGTTTATCTTGCTCCATGACAAAAAATTTTCAAAAACTTGCAAAAGGAATGCCGTCAATCACTTACAAAAAATTTTCTCAAAACATTTGAAATAGAAGACAACCAGAGAGCAACTAAAATCCGTATGCGCAAGATAATGAAATCGTAATTATTTGTGTTGAGGAAGTTTCTGATGACAACGATGTACATCCAGCCTGTGATCATCGACGAGATAGAATTTTATCAGACTCCAGTGAATAATTTTAACTTAATGAATTTTATTTGTATTATTCTATTACCATAGAATTGTTGCGAACTCGTAAATATACATTTTATTAGAAATTATCATTTAAGTCTATGAATTACTTTAAGTAGTTTAACAGCAAATCTATCACATTAAATGATTAAATATTCAAATAATTTCTATTGGACTGAAAAATTCGGAAAAATTTTATCGCGATCTCGAGCAGCAATCTATAGAAAAAGGCCGGTATTGTTGTATTAGGCAGATATAATTTTAAAATCCATTCTAATTTTAATAATTAATTTAAATAACCGAACAACTCTTTGCATAGTACAGGTGGGCCATTTGTTGGTCCTTTTTCAATCAATGAATTTTAGTACTTAATGTTATCTGTTCTAGAAAATTCTTTGACATATGAAAAGTCAAAAATATGCCATTTATAGTCGCTAACAACACAACAACTCATTTTGATTGGCCAGATTTATTATGAAAATAACCGTTCAAAAACAACAACATTTCGTAAATTAGGTGAGAGTTTTGGTCCACACATGGTTTTGACAACCACATTATGATGTTGATCTTCATTTGCATCCATACAAAACTCAACTAACTAAAAATATGAAACCACCAGACCATTTAAATCGTCGTCGTTTTCATAATTGGATGCTCGAACGAAATGTAGGTTTTTCATCAAAAATCATCTTTAGTGCTGAAGCCCATTTTCGTCATGGGTAGGTCAACAAGCAAAATTGTCGAATTTGGGGAAAACTATATCCTATAAGAGTCACTGTTGGTGTGGTTTATGGGCTAGTGGCATCATTTGGCCGTTTTTCTTTGAAAATAAACTTACAGTGAATGGGGAACGTTATTACACCTTTGGTTTCAAGAAGACAGAGCGAAATGCCATGCAAATGGTGCAACAATCCATTTATTGTCAACAAAATTTGCTGATCGCATAATATCAAGAAGTTGTGAAGTTTCTTTGCCTGGATTTAACACCACTTGATTATATTTTGTGGGGTTAATTGATAGGTAAGGTTTATGCTAATCATCAATAAACAATTAAACAACTTTAAAACAACATTCGATTGCAATAAATTCAAATGTTAGGTTTATTTATAAAATTAGAATCAAGATATACGTTTTTGGGCATAATTGAAAATTAGACGTTGTTTTTTAGAAATTCTGAAAAGAAAGGCTTTATTTTGAAAAATTATGCGAGAGGTACTTTTTTAAATTTAATTTTAAAATTTCATTGAAAACTTCCTTTTCCAGAATATTTTAAAATTAAATCTTTCATTTCCAGAAACTCTGAAAAGAAAACGTAATTTGAAAATATTCAGAGAGAGGTTCTGTTTTTAGATTTAATTTAAAAAATTAAATAGAAATCTCCTTTTCCCAGTATATTTCAAAATTAAATTTTTTTTTTAGAATTTCTGGAAATGAAAAATTTAATTTTAAAATATTCTGGACATTTCAATTATAATTTTGAAATTGAAACTATAAGCTTTACCTCCCTTTCCCGGAATATGTCAAAATTCAGTGTTTCCGACGTTTTTTCCAGAATTTTTGAAAAGGAAATTTTTTGAAAATATTCGCTTTCCAAAATATTTTAAATCAAATTTTTCAATTTCAAAATCTCTAGAAAAATTAGATATAATTTTAAAATATATTGGAAAAGTGAGATTTCCATTCTAATTGTAAAATTAAATATTGCAAAATAAGTCTTCCTTTTTGCAGAAATTCTGTGAAAGAAAATTAAATTTTAACACTATCTGGGAGGGACAATCAAATCTTCATATAATTTTAAAATTAGAACGAATGGTTCACGTTTTCAGAATGTTATACAAAATTAAATCTTCATGTTTACTGAAACTTCGGAAAAGAAAGAACTAATTTTGAAAAATTTCTCAAAATGGAGATCCAAGTTTTAGATTTACTTTAAAATTTGAAATGGAAACCTCGCTTTCAAAGATTAGAAAAATAATTTAAGTTTTAGGCCTAATCTTAAACTTTGCATGGAAATCTTAATTTTACAGATTATTTTATATAAACCTTCCTATTCTATTAATTCTTTTGTACGGAATCAATTATGAATCAATTTTGTGTGGTTACCTGCCCGGGTATTTTCATGACATCATAATTTTTATAGAGTATATAAAAGCTCACTATTTTACAATAACTATTATTCAAATTGTCTGGTGAAGTTGGTCTTAAATGTAACTTTAAGAAAAATGTAATTCTAATATGACGGCTATCATCTGCCTAAATTATTTCTTATCGAAAGATGAGATATCAACGTGACGTGAGGGAACATTTCCTTTTATGCTACTCCATCATTAAAATTTAAAGGAAGTTGAATAATTCCTTGAACAAGCCTACTATAGTATAGGATTTCAAAGGGGCAATCGTTTTGGTGACCTTAAGTTTGACCTTAGAATCTGATTTCAAGGTTATTTTAAGGTCAACTGTTATTTTTTTATAGAAACTCTCATTTTTGACCGTGGGGCCTCCCATTTTTACTTAGGGCATTTTTTGAATAACTTTTAGAGGTTATTTCAAGGTTAAATTACGAAATGTTATGAAGTAATCAGCGGATGATGCATTTTAATGGGGAACGACTCAATTACCGGTTGTTGGTCTCAAGATATTAGGTGCCGAGCTGATGTCCTTGATCCCTGACTCTAACCATCAAAGTCATTTGTAGGTCAACGAGAGATTATAGAATGGAACGAAAAACGAATTTAAGCACTGTAATGTAGAATTGTTGAAACTTCTGGGTAGTAAAGTCAACCCAAAGGGTACAAAGCATCCACAGCCTCCCACTTTGATGAGAATTCTAAAAAATTGTTTATTCTTAAATGAGGGGTTCCAATATTTTTCAATAAAACCATTGTGGTCGAATTTCAAAATTAAAATTTAAGTTGTATAGAAATTACAAAAAAGCAATTTGTTTTGAGAGCTTCTCAGAACAAGTCAAAAGTCTCGACTCCCATTATTTATGGATATATGAATCAGAAATTATTTGAGGCTGTTATACTTTTGAGGTTTAAAATTATAAGAGATTTTAAAAGCTTTGCTTATTGTTTTAATTATGTATATAATAATATAATAAAATAATTTTATTTGGTTTTTTAGCTTAATATTTCATTTTTTATTAATTATTTTATAAAAACCCGAAGTTTCGACGGTACATTCTGGAATGTACCGTCGAAACGTTGGGTTTTTATTAAATAATTAATAAAAAATGAAATATTAAGCTATAAAACCAAATAAAATTATTTTATTATAACATAAAGCTTAAAAAAGTGAACTAAATAATAATATAAAGCGAAATTATCCATAACTTTAAGGTGTTTTAAGGTTACCAGATTATTTTAATTTTATCTGAGCGACCTGATTTTACTTTTTAATTGCGGTGCTGAGTTGTATTTTGGCTTGGCTTCCCTTCGTTTTACGTTACACGTAAACCAATTTTCGGAATTATTGGAGAATTTATTTTATGTTACTTATAATGTTCCGTGCTTTCTGAAAAGATTATCATTATACCAGGTGATTGTTTTAACCTGATACACTCAAATATCTGGGAAAATTAGCACTCTACGGAAAAAATGGTAAAGATCAAAATTTAATTATTCCGCGGGGAAATACATTGGTTTTAAAATTAGTACACCCCCCGCCCTCCTTGTAGGTGGAGCAGAAGGTAACTATGAAACTAAAATAGGAATCCCTATTGTTTAATTGCAGATTCGGATTCTATGGCTAAAGTACGATTTTACTGATATATTTCTTTCGATTCATGATACATAGCACTGTAATTGTCGGTATTAATATATTTTCGATTTCTCCTACTGAGAACCTACGCAAACTTTTCTGCAATACGTTTGCAATAAAAATATCATGGTTTCGTTGTAAATACACGAAGTTAGTCTTAAACAATTTATTCATTTTGCATATTTCGAATAACCGGGAAAAGGTTGCTTGATTTAAATGAGTCCCCTCGCCTCATCATCTTTCAATTAAATTAAGTGCTCAAAATGATGGCCTTCGACTTAGATGCACTTATTAATCTGCATTTCAAATGACTGTTTATAACTGAGAAGTGTGTCTGCTTGAATTTCAGCACAAGCATTTCTGATTCGCTCAATCATATTATCACGTGTTGTTGGTTTTTGTTTGTAAACTTGGTCTTCGAGATAGCCCCACAAAAAAACACTGGCGCAGTAAGATCTGGTGATCTGGCAGACCAATTTACACAGCGACCATTGAAATTACGATCAAGTACTACACGTGCTACCAATGAATGGTGTGCGAGACAACTATCATGTTGAAATCACGTGATCCTTCTTACTTCTAAGCTCAAATCTTCAAATAATGTTAGCAGTTCATTTTCCAAAATATCTCGGTACATTTGACCATTCAAGTTTCTTTCAATAATGTGGGGGCCGATGAGTTTGTTGCCAATAATTTTTTGTCCAAGGACGCTGATGTTCAACACTCCAGTAATGCCTGTTATGACGATTAACCGTTCCATGGTTTGTAAAAGACGACTTGTCGGAGAAAAATACGTAACATAAAAAAAGTGGGTTTTGCTGTACTTATTCACGTGTCTACCGACAAAAAGTTACCCGATTTTGGAAATCAACGCTATATATATGAGGATTATGAACTACTGCAGCCAATACATCAATTTCATTATGTTCTTCGGTGACTGTTGCTGGACGAGTCATAAAAGCGTAGAGAGTAACATTATTATCAAGACTCCGGCCAACTTCTCCATAAACCAGAATCATTTCAATTTTCTCTTGTATAGTTAAATTCACCATTCTGAAGTAGTATTGATAGTTTTACACAGGTATTGTTGTTTTCATTATTTTGAAAGCCGATTTAATCGCATGTTCTTGGGTTACGATAATGACAATCCATTTTTAAGTAATTGAAAATTTAAGAAAAACAAATTGTTTAAGACTGACCTCGAAGTTAATTAGTAGTTATTTACAACGAAACCATGGTATATTTTCATTGCAGACATATTGCATTTTTTGCGAGAAATTGAAAAAAATTGAATATCGTCCATTACAGCGCCATCTATCTTGAATCGAAAGAAATGTTTCAGTCAAATTCTACGTATTTTAAACGTAGAATTTGAAGCCGCAATATAAAATAGGGGTTCCTATTTTAGTTATAAAATTACTACCCGCCCCACCTACAAGGAGGGATAGGGGGGGGGGGGGGGGACTAATTTTAACACAAATGAATAATTAAATTTTGATCTTTACAATTTTTTTCGTAGAGTGCTTCTTTTCCGAGATATTTGATTGTATCAGGCTAAAAAAATCTTCCGGTATATTAAAAACGTATTCGCATGACCTTCGGAGCATGAGCTCTTGATTTTATGAAATTAATAATACAAAGAAGTTTAGGAGAGGTTTTGAAAACTAATGAGAGGTAAAAGTAGAATCTTTATGTTTGGTTTTATTACACTTTTCTGATGATTATAACTATATAAGAATGCTTTAAATGATCGTTGAGATTGGTCGTAACTATACTCAGTCACTTCCAAAAATCAACTACAATCTCTTAAGGATTTAGCTTATTTAGTCACCATGCATTTATTTTAAGTAAGTATTCTACACAACTAAAGTTTACGACTTTTAACCTTTTTAGAAACACCAAATACTACATAATTCTAATAAATATATGATTGAAAGTGGCCTAAGTCCATTCTTCAAAAAAATCAAGTTAATGATAACAATAGATAAATAACAGTATAATCTTTCTAACGATAAATAATTTATTGTCAAAACAAAAAAAAATAATCTCTAACATCTGTGCAAAAAATAAGAAAATTCAAAATCCCATATGTTTTTTCATTTATTGTTTTTCTATTCTTTCATTACCTCGTTTCAACAAAATATGGACTTAAGCCACTTTCAAAATAAACGGCTCATATGATACCCTAGAAAATTTATACATTTCTAGATTTTAGGAGAAAATTGCCTTTTCCGGTAATTTTTTCGGTTTTTATCAATTAAAAAAAAAAAGAAAACTGATTCATTCAAACGGAGGTCGAATTTTTTGCAACATCCCCTGAATGTTAAATTGTAATTTTTAAAATGTCGATAAAGAAGTTAGTAATGGACTGTTGCTCTAAATGTAGCTAAACATATGTTTATTTTGTTTATTTAACTGTATTACAAAGGTGACATTTTTTTTGTTAATTGAGAGCACTCTGTGCCTGTATCGACAGCAATGAGTTCTATACAAGTTTTCAAATACTTTGTGACTTCCGAACTTTACAAAATGTATCGGCATATTTGGCCGACATGTAGTATATTTCGCCAAGCAAAATTTCAAAAATCTAAACGCAATAATGGCAACTTATCTTTTAAATTGCGCTTTTACTTTCTAATTTTTTATATATTAGTACTATTTTTTACCTATCTACTTAGCTCCTGAAACTTGATTCGCTGTCTGCAAGCACCTAGCAAAAGCTCATCAATACAAAAATCTCATTTTATTAATGTTTTTCATTTCCGCTTTAGGAAATATATCTTTAAATTCAACAACTTATTATTGCGAACCTAGCTAAATATGCGGTTGATATACCGCTACTTAACCACGGAAAATTGGTACCTTAAGAGTAGAAAATATTGTCATTCAAATTTTAGATCTATAGCAAAAATCCACTTAAACTTATTTCTGACATCATTTTTGTGATTCTGGATCCAGTTTACTCAATGTGCCTTTTTCTAAAATAAGCCCCATAAACCCCAAATTCTAAGGTATAGCTCGATTCGTGTGATCATTATGTTTCAAAATATTTCCGAGGAAGCAATTTCGGCAAACCAGACTTTCTTAAGTATTCCCATAATATTTGAAAACTAATTATTATCGGTTCTTGATTATTTTCAGTTGCTAGAAATGGAAGCTGTTGGCTCATTGTTTTCTCTTTTTATTTTAAATTTTAGTGTGAACAAATCTTTCCGCCAGACTACATTTGGTGAGCATTTTAACCGAAATTCCTTAGCACAACATTTAGTAAAATAATTGATGCTACCTGATTTTAACTCCGGTAACGGCACTATATTTGATTGACAAAACACCATTTTTACATATGTACACAATTTACATACGAATCCTTAACTAAATACTAAATAAAATTCCTTCGTATGTTATTTAATATTCCAAGCACGGATAATGTACAGCACTTGCTTAAATCACAATAAAGTAGAAAATTTCAATCAAATCAAAGTTAGACACACCTAGCTGTACACCAAACTAACAAACAAAAAATAGATTTTCTAATATATTTAAATCATTGAACCAAGAGATTTTCTATTTTTTCTTTATCCATACCTGATTTTGTTTTTCGTGCGAGCTTTTTTACTTTTTGTTATTTTTTTTTTATTATAACACATTTTCATATAATAATATATTATGTAAGAATTGTATGTATGGCAAACGGCAAACAAAATACTACAGATAACAAATATATTATACAGAAAAACTAGAAAAAAAATTTCAATATTGCTAAAAGTTTTCCGTTATTCTGTTCTTGGAACAAAAAAAAATCGCGCGTGGTTTAATATTATTCCAAACACGTAATTTGAGACAACAAACGTATAAAAAAATATACGAAAATAATTTCCCTTGTATAATATGTATCCTATATGCTATATATATTCAGTTAGTATAAAGAAAACTTTGAAGAAAATTTAGTCAGTATTAATAAAAAATTTCCTCTATTTAAAGAGGAATCTATGTATGTACAATATATAAATAATTTCCATAAGGAGGAAGAAAGAGATTACTCGGAAGTTAAATTTTTGATGATGAGACAAAAACAAAAAGTTGTTTAAAAATCGTGCGATTTTCATAAGTAGCTTAGCCCAAAAACAAAAAAAAAAATATCAAGACACATAATATAAAGCGACTTCAAACTAAAAACTACATATGTATTTAGGTATGCTTTTTACTATGTGGTGGGTTATTTAATTTTCGATTTATCAATATGGAATAGATAAAATACTAAAACAGTAACAAACAGCTCTATGTGTATATTAAACATTTTCGGAAACAACATACACACACAACACACACCAATTGAATTTTGATAGAATTTTATGATAATATCGAAAGCTTTTAAAAGTTAAAAACTTTTATCACTGATTTTTTATGTATTTTTTTGTGGTGTTTTGTGTATGCTACACTTTTTGTCGATATATTTTCAAATATTCAAATTCTCAATGATTGTATCACGTAATTTATATCACATTTTTTGTGTGTTGTCGATTTTACTAGCGGTGGTATGCTGAATATATATATATATAGCTTTCCGATTTATTTCACGATAGAAAACCATATAGAATAAATAAGAAAATATTTATTTTGAACAATAAATTGATAACAAATAAAACAAGTAATAAATTTTAATGAAAGTGTTAAGCGAGCAAATGGTACAACAGTATTTTGATTATTCAGCGGGGAATTTCATATATACGATGGAGAAAATTGCATAGAATGATATCAATGTCAAACGATGGAATATATACTTCAAAAAAATACTCGTATCTACATCTATACAACTTTATTCCGTTTTCCAAGATAATATCAAGGTTGTTAAGGTTTCCCGATTTGAAATTACTGACGGAAAACATTGAATATTGCCTCTGATTCATCCGGGTACCTTTTCATAGTTAATAACTTAGTTTGGATAAAGCAGAACTTAACTGGATGTTAATTTAATTGGTAATAGTTTTAAATCATGTTGCTTGTGAGATGAACTTCCTGCAAAATACTGTTATGGTTATGGCCCATTCTAAGAATTGTTCGACTTTAGTAAAAATCTCGTTTGTTTCAATTTTGACCTAAAATGTTACATTGTCTCTGAATATTGTTATGTATAAACAATACCTCCTAGCCAACAAAAACCGAAAACTCAGCAACTTCACCAAGAAAGCATACACTTATACGGGATCGGACTAAATTGGATCGTGCCTTTTTCAAATAACACACCGAATATGATTTATAGATACACCTTCTAAAAGTTGTCTACATTTTGACTTGATGTTAAATATTGTAAAATATATTACCTGCAACTTTGCATGTCCACAGCCATCTAGATTCTAGATTACTCGGCGTAACCTATCTTAACGATCCCTGAAAGAAGCAGCCAGTGAGACATTTTTATTTTAACAATCATCTTTTACGTGAATCAGCCTAAAAATTATAAAATAAATTACACTTAATGCGCGGTTCCACTGTGTAACAAATATGCAGTGTTCTACATCTAACAAATTTTTTAAAAACATTGTTATGTACCATAAAAAACCAATTTCTATAAAACCTGATAGCATGCATGTTACATGACATGTCATATAACATTTTTGTATATCACATATAATGTAAAACGTTTTTCATATTAAATAACAATCTTTATATAAAATTTGTTGTATAAAATTGGTATTGATAACATATGGAAACCGTCCAAAATGGAAATGCTTATTTAGCGAATATACATTTCAAAATCTCCTTGCGACATATTTTTATTTGCATTTTAAAATATCGTAATATTTATTTAAAGAGTATTCAGATTTAAGAAATATAGCCAAATCTTCTGTTATTCCAATTTGCTTTACAGTTGCACATTAGGTATATGAGTTTCATACTTTTCGAGTGAACTTATTTATTTACAAGCTCTTAATGCATCAGCAACCCCGTTAAATTTGGTGGTTTATTTATTTTACGCATTTTACCGTCATTTCATTAAACATGATCTGAACTGGATAAGAATTATGTTTTGGTATTTATTATTATTTATATATAAATGAAATGAAACAAATATATAATATAATTTTATATTTTATTATGTATTAAATTACAACTCTTTACTTGATGTAATTATCACGAGTGGCGAGCAACGACAGATAGAGAGAATAGATTTGGTAAAGCTTTTTCCGTTTTTATCTATTATGAATTGCTTTCTAAGCCGACGAATTAGTTTATGTGGTCCGTCATAGTTTTGCCTCGAATTGAGTGCCCTGATCGGTTGTCAATCTTAGAGGTATCCCAAAACGAGTAATGTAGTTATTATAAAACGTTATAGCGGACATATCTACCATTGGATACTCTTCCGGCATCTAGTGAATCGATCTGTGACTGTCAGTATGACTACTCATTGGATGGTGGTAGATTACCAACAATATCCACATGAATATGATCAAAACGACCTGCAGGACATTTGAAGTGTTCTAGTGGTGTTTTGGTATGTCTGAAATTTTTCGATTTCTGGCATGAGGTACAACATTTGCTCGAAAAACCTGAATCTATATTCATCATTGGCCAAAAGTATTTTGAGGCTATTAGCTTTCGAGTTGCTCTTACTCCTGGATGGCAAATGTTGTGGAGTTTTAAAAAAATCGACTTTCTATGTGGTTTTGGGACAAATGGACGATTGATACCTTTGGAAGTTTCGCACCAAATTTTTGTAGCGTCATCTGTAGGTGAAAAAATTTCAAATTTTAATGTACTTGACAATAGAGTTGATTGAAATTTCTTTACAATCGCTTTTGGCTCTTCATCGTTTTGTTGAGAATTTGATAAAGTTTCAGTGTCTACAGCTAAAATTGTGCACGAAACTTCATCGTATTCAGTTCGCGAAAGCGTGTCGGCGACCACATTTAAGGACCCTTTAATATGCCTAATATCGTTGGTGAACTAAGCGATGTACTCGAGTTGTCTCGTTTGCCTCGGACTTCTGTCCGTTTTTTGAATCTAAGGCTGAGATGAGCGGTTTTGATCAGTTAAAACTGAAAATTACTGACCTTCAACAAAATATTTGAACTGTTTTATTGACGAATAAATTGCCAATAATTCGCGATCAAACGTTGAATATTTCTGTTCCGATGTTGTTAACTTTTTCGAAAAGAAACTAAGCGGACGGCAAGAATCGACTACAAACTGCTGAAGAACTCCAGCCACTGCTACATTTGAAGCATCACATGTAATATTGATAGGTGCTGATGGATTTGGAAAAATCAACAATGATGCGGATGCCAGTTCACTGTTTATTTGTTTAAATTATTGATCACATTCTTCGGACCATGTAAAATCAGCTATATTTTTCTTTTTTACAGTGAGAGCTGTTAAGCGCCTGTGAAGTGGACAAAGAAGTTCCGCTAATTTCGGTATACATCTATGATAGAAGTTAATCATTCCAATAAACCTTTGTAATTTTTTAATTGAAGCCGGTTGTGGAAAGTTTGTTATTGAATCTACTCTTCTTTTTGAAGGAAGTATACCATCAGCCGAAATTCTAGGACTTAAATAATCGATTTCTTCTTTGCCAAAAACACATTTTTCTGGTATAATTGTAATGCCATAGGCCGATAACCTTTCGAATAATTGCCTCAGATGAGCGATATGTTCTTCATGAGTTTTGCTAGCAACCAAAATGTCATCTATGTATACGAGCACAAACGGCAAACCTCGAGTGACTGTGTTAATAAACCGTAGAAATGTCTGAGCTGCAAACGGGGTGGTTATCGCAGTTTTAAAAATATCTTCCTGTGCTACCGGTATTTGATGGTAGGCTCTAATCAGATCAATTTTTGAAAATATTTTGCAACCCAATAAATTTTGAGAAAAATTTTGAATGTGCGGGATAGGATATCTATCCGGCACTGTTATAGCGTTCAGCCTACTATAATCACCGCAGGCCGCCAGTCTGTTAAATCTTTTGTCTGCACCATATGCAATGGTGACGAGACTTAAGATGAAGATTCACGACAAATCCCAAGGTCCATCATTTTTTCTTTGAAAGGGTCTAATCTAGGTGGACGAGAAAATGGATGATGTCCAATTGTTAAAATATAGTGGCGAACGGAAAGCTTAATAGGGTGTTGGAAATTAAGTGGATGGACTAGCGAATCGAACTCTTTTAAGAAGTGTCCAAATGTGTCACTTATTGAGCATAATTTTGGCGACGGTGTTTGATCATGCTTTGATAAACAATTAACTGACAGTTCTGTATTTCCATCAAGTATCTTCTTTCGCTTGAGATCCACTATGATTCCAAATTTTTTTGGAAACATTTTTTAATTGTTGAAACCACAAATGGGTGTATACATTTTCTTCGCAGCCATATACTTACATTAAATTACACATTACATTAATTTGTAGCCGAAGGTTTTTATATGTGAACCGTTTGCAGCTGTAAGTGAAATGCTGGTACCATTTGTTGGTTTCGTAGATGGTGATTTTGGAATATTGGACACATCCGCTCCTGTATCTATTAAAAAATTTAAATTATTAACGGAATCTTTGATGAATAAACGCCGATTAGTTTCGCTCCAGAAATGCGTCGTCAATATCTCCGAAGCTCATTGTTTTCCGAATCAGGTATGTCCTTAAACCAAGAACAAGGTTTAATACGTTTTCGAGCTTCGAATTTTCGATGATAAAAGCAATATTCGATTTTAGAATTATGGTTAGTGTTGCTCTTTGTTTCCTGTTTATTTTGACTATTAATCCTGGGTTCATGATAAGGTATTCTACTTCTAGGACGTGACCTTGCTTGCTTGTTTATCGAAAGCAGTTCAGCAATTTGAGATTGGAAATGACTTAGCTTTTCTTCTAACGCCGGAAGATTAGTTTGGTTCCATTTTGAAGAGATATTTATGTAGCTGAAATATTTGAATATTGGGCTTGATCCCAAATTCTATCCGCCACAATTCGCTATCAACCACAGAAATAATTTGTTTTACCGAATTCGGAAGGTCTTGTTTCTAAATCTTTATAATTAATTGATCACTTATGCCATCCAATGTTGATGCCTGATCTGCCATGCATCGGTACATGGCGGAAGGTTTATCATTCCCAAGTTCAATGGTACTCAGAAGACGCTCTAATTTTTTTTCGTCACTATCCAAATTTCGATCTATTAAAGCCTTTTTTAGCGCAGGGTATTGATTCTCAGTTGGAGGTTTTCTTAATATGTCTGAAACAGTAGACATTGTTTTCTGCGTGAGGGCGCCTAAAACGTAATCAAGCTTTGCCCGATCTTTAGTGACTTTCGCGTTGCGAAATTGTGCTTCGATCCGAAGAAACCGAAGATCAGGCGTTGATGGCCAAAACGGAGGTAACTTTTGTGACAATAACCCTTCTTCTAACTGAGGTTCGTTGTCGTTTTCCTTTCTATTGTCATCATCCATAATTATTTATGTAAAATAAATATAATCACGAAACTGTTCGTTATTGTTGTCAAAATTATGATAATTTTCCCGATATAATCGATGAAACTTTCAGTACATTACCGGTGCATATACATTTGTTTAAAGAATGTCTCGATATCTAAAATAATATTACTCGAACAGCAAAATTGTCTTCAAAAAGTATTTATTTTATCGTACTAGTTAACAGTAACAACTAGCAGAAAAAAATATTAACAATTGACAAATATTTGACAAATCAATCTTATGAGTATATAGTAGCAAAACTCGCGGCACTGGATGGTTTTACTATTCACGCTATCACAAACAGCAGTTTTATTCGTGATTCTTTAAACAGACGAAATCTATATTTAACCAAATATCCAGCGGAAGTAATGAAATTAGTTCATAAGTACTACGATGTCGCAAAAAAAACATTTGATTTGTAAAATTAAAATGCAGACCAAAAACATAAAGGAATTGAGCCTTACTATTGACGAGTGTTCCAGTAAGCGCAATCAACACTACTTGAATGTAAACATTCATGATTCTAATGGCGCGGTTTATAATTTAAGATTGACAAGAATCTTCGGTATTTGTCCCGCGGAAACAGTGCTAGAACTTCTAACCAATAAACTTAAAAGTTTTGATTTAACGTTTACGGATTTAATTGGATGCACTACTGATGGAGCGGCAGTAATGGTAAAATTAGGTCTCATGCTGCCAACATCAACAACTCGTCTTTATACCACTCCAATTGTTAGTACTAAATGTAATATAAGTTCGAAATCAGAGAGCGAATATTCAAGTGAAAATATAATTACAAGCGAAAGCGATGATGAGGAAAACAGAAACAATGCAAGTTATAGTAAACTGCCACAACTGCGAGAAAACTTAGACGATACACTGGCACGACTTCGAAAAATTATCAAATTGTTTAAGCGATCCCCTGTAAAGAATAATATACTACTGTACTACATTAAAACTAATCATGGCAAAGAATTAAATCTTCTTTTAGACGAGATGGCGTTCGCTAAGTACCATGATTGAACGCTTTCTTCTAGTTAACAGTAGCGTACAAAAGGCAAATGTCCTTAAACCAATTAGACTGTCTGTTAAAGCATTAAGCCGTCGAGAAGCGAACTTACTAACAAGCGAATGTGTTTTAATGTTTTTATTTAAAGCTCTCGAGAAAAAAAACTCTCATAGTGTTAAGGAAATGTTAACGGCTCTTATAAACACCGTATCAGTCAGCGTCGAAATATTGACATAATTTCAGTAAGGAAGTTTCTGCAAAACCCACAATCAGTAAAAGAAAATAAATTTTGATTTTTTTTAAAATGGAATCAAAGCAAAAAATCTCAAAATTGATAAAATTGTATTCAACGTTGCTTTCAACAACGAATTCTTCGCCAACAGTTTCAGATCCTGAGTCTGTTGATGAATTGTTTACAGTGACTGATACAGATGAGACAACGGCACTTGAAAAGTGCGATGATCTATCAGTAATTCTTAACAGTAGCCTAGCAAAGTATTTGAAACCTCCAAAAACCTTTGCCTCCCCAAAAACCTCACGAGCTCGAGCTTACGAAAAAGGTCGAGTTTCATAAACACTAAGTAGGTAGTACTCAGGGATACCTATAACTTTTACTGGAAATGGCTTCTCTTTGATGAGATTGATCTGTTATTAAACGTTGTGCGTGAATTGTAAGGGGTTGGTTTTCTTTTAAGAATATTTTTACGCGATTTCTACAAAGTTAGATTCTTCATTTTTAAATAGGTAGTCAATTCGAACGAAATTTGATATAATTTGGCTGTCTTTTGTGTCAAATGATGTAACTGAGGGGTAATGTATTTCTGTGTTATAATTTAATAATGTTTCAACTTTTATAGGTTGTTCGAAAAAAAAGGTTTTATTATTGATTTGAAAGATTGATTACTTCCTTTTTTAGAATGCCAGTTATCTGCATTGTATATTCCCTCTTATGTAAAAGTTTCCGTTTAAGAAATTTACAAGTTCAACAATTAATTTGTCTCCTGCAGAAATTTTATATACCGGAGACATGAAACTAGGTTTAAATAACAAGGTTATTTTACCTTTGTTGGTTTCAAAATTAGAATTCTTGAAATCGAAACGAATATTGAGTTTTTGTATTAACTCGAGACCGATGAGTCCATCAAAGTAATTGTGGAATCGAAATATAAAATTCCAGAGGTAATTTTGTTTCAACTCTTGGAGTCAAAGTATTGTTACTTGGTCTTCTACTTCATGTTTTTGAAAGTCAGTTGTTATTTATTTGGGTTATTTATTGTGAACCAAAAAAGGATTTGTGGATCTATATCCAATAAAAATTTTAATGTGGTTATTGGATTATCAGTTTTACATTTACGTAAGGTATAATAATCCAGTTTGAAATGGTTCTTGGTTTTATCGAGGCGGGTATGAGAAAATCCGCATCATCAATCTCGTTTATTTCAGATGGGTGCGATAATACACACATTTTTAAAATTTTTTAAAAACACTTGTTAAATATTTCGCAAAATTACAAAAGGATTAAAAAATCACTCGATCGATCTCGGCTTATTAGGCCATCATCAGGAGTATCTACTAAACTGTAAAAATAAAAATGTAGTTAGATATATATATATATAGTTGGAAAAAGCAAAAAGTGAAACCAAAATATACAAATAAAAAAATTTGTGGAAGTGGTAAACAATAAAATTGGTGACAGCAATAAACATTAAAAATTAAAAATTAATAATTTTTAATTTAACAAGTGTTTTTAAAAAATTTTAAAAATGTGTGGATTAAGTGTGTTTCACCAAGTGCCTACGGCAGAAAGTGTAAGAAAGGTGTGATAAGTTTAGAAAGTTCAGATTTTGAGACTAACTTCGTTTTTTTTTATCCGTATATAGCATGGCCAAATTTTCAATCTTAATGTGTCCATACATATTGAGGATTTCATCTGCATCATTCACTATTTTATATCGAACAGCTTGTAAAAATGTTGTTGCAATTTTACCTTTACCTAAATAATACCGACTCGCATTGTTCGTTGTTTTCATTGTATTTCTTTGGCATTGTCGATCCACTCTGGATTAACTAATTCATCCACAAAACCGTGTATTATCTAATTTATTTTATGTTTTTCAATTTTTAAAATATTTAATTTTCTTAGTGTTATAAGATTAGATTATTTCATAAACCGCGGATACAGTTCAAGTATCTTCACTAACATATGTTCCTGTTTAACAAGACCGTCCTCATCTGCCGTGAGGTGGAGAATTAAATGTTAGGATTTCAAATTTTATTTAATGGATTTGATCACACATATTAAAAATATCGCTTCCCATGTCCCTGGTGTAATTATTAATGGTGCATGTTATCTCTAAATAAGCTGTCTTAATTCAAGGCGTTCCAAGTATAAAAAAGAATTTCAAGTACTTTATACCAGTAAGCTGCGGATATCTAACTATCACTTTCACAATTTCTTTAATTTTATTTCACTGTAGAACACTGAATACTGTCTTTGGATTTTACAAAATTTTGTGGTACCTTCCTTTGAAGTAACGCAGGTTGGCCTCCTATTTTTCTAAGCGTCTCTGTTAATATTCTGAGCAACAAATATTTGTTTAGATTTACTTCGCTATGCAAGGTTCTCATTTTCACGCTAGGTGATTTAATCATGTAATGAAAAGAGATGATCTTGCTTGTTTTAAGGGTTTTGTGGAGTTAAATTTCCCATCTTTCCAAGTTTAATTTTTTTGATATCTCTTGCATTCTAAATCAAAAAGATAAGATTGTCAGTGTTTTCCATTTTCTTGAAAACAGAAAAATTTTGACTCATTACTTTTAACCATCGCCATAATCTGTGTATCTTCACGATAATAAATTTCTGTAAATCGTTTTTTCTTCAGTTGTCTCACCAAAATTTGACTCTTTATAGCATTTCTAGGGAAAACGCTATTTAAGATTTTAATAATAACAGCATTGCGTCCGTACATAAAACGGTTTATTGCCAGACGATACAAGAGGGGTTTCATTATTGATTTAAATATTTACCTGCAAACAAATAATAATTATTTTTAATTATCTAGACATAGATCATGATTTGAAAAAGTTAAGATTTTCGTTTAATATAGAAATTTAAAATATTTATCAGATCAATAATGTAGCACTTTGAATTAAAGTCTGAAGACTGTATTGAAGTATAATTTTCATCATTGCCCCCATTTCATTTATTCTAAATAAATAACAGCGTTATTCATAATAGGAAAAGCTGTTAATTTATTCATAATTTTAATTTTCGTTTTACAATTTAATTGTTTCAGGCGTTGGTTTATTTTTATTATTTATTTTAAACTTACCAAATTGGCCTTGACTCGCTCACGCTTCAAATAAAATAAAAACATTTTCGTAACAATAACAGCTTAAAACAAGACTAGAAAAAAATTTAATTAAAAAGCGAATTTGTTTAGAAACGTTATTTTTTCAGTTAAGTTCAATCTCTAAGCAACAATAAGTACACAAAAGCAGTATGGTAATAATACATAATGGCTTTATTATTGTTCAAGATGAACGCCTATCCGTATAAGTGCGTACATCAAAATTTCATCATTTTTATGTATTTCTTAAGATCTCTATTATTTGTTTTTTATTTTTTCGGAAAGTCTCATAATACATACAGGGTGTTATGCGCTTTTCTGAAAGTATGGTAAAAGATGATTCCTTTATTAATTTTAAGCAAATACTTGTTAGACTGTGGGAAAGGGGAAGGGGAATTCAATAGTATATTTAAAACCTTGTCACCGAACCTCATAAACATATAAAACCAGAAGTTCCGTCCGGAGTAACTCACTAAACCCCGACTTAATCATCAACTGAACAACAATTCAAGTTTTCCCCCAACATACCGCTCAACGCAATTCCTAAATCAACATATTTCAAAAACATCATGCATATAAGAACTTCACTCAATCCTACCTATTACCGGAGCCTTGATTAATGAACATTGACAATATATAAAAGAACAACACACAATCTGAATATGACGTTTTAACAAAAGTTTATTTCTTTATTTCAATGTTTAAAGCTGTACCTCGTGGAAATTCTGATGTTGGTTTTCCGAATAATGGGGTGCAAAAGAGAAGGAAAACACATTGACGTTGCAAAACATCGGCTGTCATCTCGATTGATTTGGTGTGGCATGATGTCGACAATCGATTCGGTGTTAGTGTAGCTCGATATAAAGTAATTAATTGGGAGTTAATGTACATATATGATATTCAATTGTATGATAGTTTTTGCTTTTAATGTTGAGTTAAATGGTATCCGCTCGAATCCAGTATCTCCTAGTTCTGGAATACTCCAGGGTTCTACTCTAGACCTGTTATTATTTATTTGGTTTATAAATGATATAACAGTCATTACACAAAATATGTCTACACGGTTTGCAGATGATTTAAAAATTGTCAGCTCTATTAGGTCCATCCATGACTGCCTCTCACTTCAGTTGGATCTTAATAATATATATTCCTGGTGCCGTGACAATGATATGGCGCACAACATAAATAAATGTTGTGTTATTAAAATAAAGCTTTGAAAAGACTATTGAGATTTTATTTATTCTATTAACAATATATTTATTGATGTAATGGCTTGTGTATAGTGGATTTGGGAATAACGATTGATGAAAACGTTGATTTTAAGTTGCCTATTCAATATATATTTATACTCTCTAATTTCTCGAATGTCAGATCTCACTTAGTTATTTATGGGGAATAAGTAATTAGTACTCTTGAATATCTAACACCCGTTTGGAATCCTGTAGCAATTTTGATTTAGTGACCAAAACTGCCACATAAGGTCTAGATGGACGCCTAGGTATTTTTCTTCATTTGCCTGAGGGATTTGTATTCCGTTCATTGTAACCGGTGGACACGTAAGCTTATTTAAAGTGAATGTTACGTGAGTCGATTTTTCTTCTTTGACCTTTATCCTCAATTTGTTTAGCCATATTTCGATGTCATTTATATGTTCTAGCAGGGTTTTGGACGCTGTTTGTGGATTTTTATGAGTACATACGATTGCTGTACCATAAGCGAAAGTAGACTTCATAATTTTCTAAGATGTTGGTAGATCAGAAGTGAAAATTAAATATAAGGTTGGGCCAAGCACACTGCCTTGTGGTAGTCCAGCCAGGACGTTTTCCTCGCCCGATTTTGAGATATTGTCAACTTCGTAAGTTGGTAAATTTCTGACAATTTAATATTAATTTTATAAAGCAAACCCTCGTGCCAAACCTTATCGAATGCCTGAGCAACATCCAAGAAAACTGCAGAGCAGTATTTCTTTTCTCCGTGGGCTGATCGTATTTCTGTAGCTATTCGGTGCACTTACTTAATGGTTCCATGCTCGGCTCTAAAACCAAATTGATGATTAGGGATGATTGGTAGTACGCTTATCGGTCTATATGGTTAGATCCTTGCAAGGCTTTGTTATCATTTTTATACTTGACAGTTTCCAGCACTCAGGGATGCATCCTAATTCATAGATTGAATTGAATATTTGAGCTGCTCGACCAAAGGCATACTCAGGCAATTTTTATTAAGCATTTCACCTGTAATTTGATCGTACCCAGGGGCTTACTTTAATTGAGTTTGGTGAGCAATAATAAACTTTACTAGTGGCTTCTTTATCTTGATTTTTCTCTCAGGTTTGATTGCTACATCTGTTTGAATCACCGATATGCTTGGGAATGAAAACACATTCAAGATGATCAGCTTTTTCCTAGTCATTTCTAGCCCAGTCACCGTTGGGCAGACGAATTGGCGGGTTTGTTTGCTGAGGCCGTTTAAGGTATTTAGTGGCCTTCCATAATGAATAGTTTGTATCAGAGTGGGGAGACGGGGTTGACACGATGGACAAGATGCTGAGTGAATGCACCCTGAAACGGAAAACAAAACGATGGCCTTTAGCGTTTTTTTACAACATGGTCAATGTGGCTGCATTAGCAGCATGCCTAATCCATCGGGAACATAGTCCAAGATTTCGAGCAAATGATCACCGACGAAAATTTTTAATGGATCTAGCACATGAACTATGCTTGCCTGCAGTTGAATCGCGCAGCAAAAATCAACAAATGACGAAGAATCATTACGTAAAATCAGCGATTGAAATGGTCCTTCACCGTCGCCTAACAGTTATAGAAAATTCAACTAGCAGCCAAAAGCTTCATGGAAGCCGATGATCCAGCCCTATTTGTGGTAGTTGCTATATCTGCCGAGAATTAAACCAAAAACAACGAAAAACGAGAAAAATATGCGTTTATTGTGCAAAACCCACATGTGATGAACACAGTATACCCAATAAGACTACATGTATTTACTGCAACCAAGCAGCCTAAAACTCACCTTCCACAGAACAATGCATTTTTCCTTATGAATAATAAATAAAAAATGAAATTATTATTGAAAAACACTTTTTATTTTATCTCTATTCGCAGTATTTTCATATAAATTACATGGAGGTACAATGGTACCTATCCAGCCGAAATATGTTGTAAAAACCACTTGAGCCATTTTCACTGGGAAAACGAAAAATTTTTTTTATGAAAATTATGTTAAAATAATCTATTCCAGAAACGTAGAGATGTCACGGAGTTCTGATCCTCGGCGTTTCATAAAAAAAAAAGTTCTCGCAAATTTAAAACGCAAAAGTTACAATTGTACCTATTCAGCCGTTTAAAGGTTAATAACGACTGAAAGACCCTTAGCAGACTTCAAACAGTATGCATAATAGATTCAATTGTGAGTATCGTAATAACTTCTCTAGACTCGTTGACCTCGTGTGTTTGATATTTTATTTCGCGTATTTTGCCATGAAGTCAATTTATTACATGAAATGATTTTCCATTCATTAGCACGCTTGATTTAAGTTCTTGCACCAACTTGCGTGTATCAGCTTCACGCAAGTAAATTGGAGGTGGCTTGTATTTTCGATTTGTATGTTCCTGGATGTTTGCATTTTCAGGTTTTCGGTTTTTAGGGGTAATTTTTCGACATTTAGTTTCTTACTCTTCAGTAATTTTTCAATTTTTGGGCTATCTCTTTTCCGTTTTACAATAATATATCGATCGATGCCAGTTTGTGTCATATGTACATTACTTTCAGTGCTCTCTATAAGGCTATAGGGTCACTGCTGTGCTTTCCAGGAGGTATATCTATCGGGTCATTTACCACTTCTAGCTCCATAGTATTTGCGGCAGACGATTTTGTAGGTGGAGATATTGCTTGAGATGTATGTGATGTAGTATATCCAAGCATTGCATCACTATACCACTGCGGTCAATGGATCTCGGCGACTGGGAGTCCGCCTGCTCACTCCCGAAAAAAAAAAAATTAAAATGACAAATAAATATTTGTAAATTTTGATGTATTATTATTTAGCTAGTAAACCCCATGGCCACTCAGTGGCCCCAAGAAATTTTTTTTTATTTGATACACGCACTAAAAACTTCTTTGAAAACTACGTTCCGAATGAACTCTTGTTCATCATGCAGCAATCGACCTTGCTCTTGGTTTTCTGATATTTTAACCTTAATTTTTCTACCATCACGTGCGCGTGAGAAGGCAACGTATGGATACGTTCCATTCACAATCCGATTCCAAAAGACCAAGCGCTATTGCAGCAGCTTTGAATGATGAATGTATGATACCTTCGTGTGTTCTTAAATCCACATAGCTCGTTGGACCACGGACATGCAAAAGTAGTGTTCTCAAATAAAATCTTTCTTCATCTCGAGGGCTAACAGTATAAATTCGAGATACGACATTGTTGGTACCTCTTTGACGGCGTTGCCATTTATTTTGCTTATAAACGTAATTGTACGGCATCTCAGCATACAGTAATTGACGTCCTAATTCATCGGTCTCATTCAACTTAAAAAAGATTCAAGTTTTGTGAGCTTACTATGAGCTGCTAAAATCGCTTTTTCTTCATTTTCTTCCTCAAAATAAAGTCTTTGCTGATTGGGAAGATATACGGGAAGACGTTGCACTGTGTGGGACCTATCATGCATTTTATACTCGAGTATTCGCCATGTAGCTTCTGGAGCACAACCATATCGACAGCTTATGAAATTGCTTATCTCGTCATATTGAAGCTGTTGGCCTCCTTCCGATGTTACTGCAACATTGGTACAATCAAATCCTTTGTAAATGTATTTGATTGCTGTTAATGATGTGCAAACCTCCACATTAATGTGTGCGTTCTATTTTATTAAAAGAAAAGGATTGTAAGGAACAACATTTCTGTTATTCATCCATACACCTCTAACTTTTGCGTTCCCTCCTTCTCGTCTTTTGTACACTGGATATCCATTAATATTTGTTTTTTTTGTCTCGTTGAAACTTTTTGGAAATTTCTTCTTACACTCGCGATTTTCCATACATGGTGCGTAGAGATTATTGACGCCACACGGTCCCTGCATCATATTTTTTGTAACAATTTCACGCAGTTGTGGATTTGTTTCAGAACTTGGGATTTCTGCAGAAACTAAACTATCAATTTTTTCAGCTGTGGTAAATTTGTGATCTTGTTGCAGTGTAACCATTATATGCGCATGGGGAAGACCTCGCTTTTGAAATTCTATTGTGTACACATATGCCAAACATTTTCCAAAAGTTCCTTGCACAGTAATGTCATTGTTAAGGGAATCAAGTTTTATTTTAAAAACTCTGGCTACTAAGTCTGGTCTATCAGATGATGTTTCTCCTGGAGCCAAATTTTCTGTAATTTCTGTCAAAGTTGGATTTGACGTAAACGTTATAAATAAGTCAGGAGCTCCAAATTTAGCGAAAATTGACATTGCATCGCAGCATTGCTCGCTCATGTTGCGCGGAGATCCACTGAATGTTGATGGTAGGATGACGGGTATTCCAGCGGGAATATTCTGATTTGCAGCGAAATTTTCCATATGATCCATTAAACCTTTATATAATTCTGTTCGTAAATTTTTTTGATTGAAGCGAATGTAATTCAAATTGTTGGCCTCAATTTGAAGATACGAATCAACTAACCACTGCTGTGTTAGCTTTCCAGCGTGAATCACAGGGTTAAATTCATCACGTACGGCGGTTTGTGCTACTTTTAATTGAGATGTTATTTCGTACTCTATTGGCTTTAACTCCTGGATATGAATCACACTGCCATTTAGGCTGCCATCCTGGCTCTTCAAATGGATACAAAATTGAATACGTCATTGGGTCGAGATTTGATGACAATATATTTAACTGCACATATTGGTGCTGAGAATTTTCTGGATTTTTTGGATAGATTCTAATGTCTCGTTCAAAGGGCGGTTCACCATCTTCATTGACAAAAATCATTGCAATTTCGTTCGATGTTGGATTGTTGTATCGACGATTATCAGACCGTCGATCGCGTCGAAATACTAAACTAACTTGTGGAGGAGGCCGATTTGCTGCAGCTGCTGCAATATTTTCTCGATTTTCCACTTCGCGAATCATATGGAATGTCTGGGCAATTCGATTGTTTTCACGAAAAAAACGTTCTATCTTATCAAGAATTCTTGAAGGGCAGTTTTGCTTTGCCTACTGTTGATTCCGAATACTTAGAGCTTGTGTGCTGTCAATCACGTATAGTTGTGCATATTTTCTCGTTTTGTTAGCTGGTGGATTCAGATGACTTATCAAATGGTAAGATTGCCCATGAATCTTGAACACAAATGGACCTCGACCAAGAACATCGACAATATCTGCACCCATTGAGGCAAATGAAACTGCATTATTGATTGATCGTATCTGTTCACGGAATGTGCGGTAATCTGGATTAGCTGGGTTGCTCATTAGGTCTTGTAAAAATGTAGGATATTTAAGTTCAGTTTTGTTAATATCAACAGGTTTCGGTAGTTTAACTTTTCCTTTTCGGCAACAATGTGTAAATAATCCATCTGACGGCCTCTCGTCCTTAAAATTCCGGGAGCAACAATATTGACAAATATCATTCATGAGTCCACATGAATGTGGTGATATTGCTGAATCATAAAAATTGGTGTTTGCGGTTCGAACCATTTGACTAATTTGTTCTTGAGCAGTGCGACGTGAATTGTAAAGTGATGTTAAGCGTTGGTCATGTTGTTGTTCTGTTTCATTTCCTCGTCGGAGGCATGCAGTAGCTGCCATTTGTTGCAATCGAGCTAGAGTTTCCTGTTCAGATTCGTTAGCTCTCCTCACTCTGGCATCATTTGCATGTTTAAGTCTTTTGGATTGGTTTTCATTGGGAGCACTTTCCTCAGCTTTCCTTTTACGATATCGTGCCTGACGCTCTCTTTGTTAACGTCGTGCACGATCGTTTGGATCTTCTTCCATACTATGAATTAGATTTTTCACTAATATTAAACAGAATTTTAAAAATCAAGACTTTCAAGAAATTAAACACGAAACTTACATGATTTAAACTGATATGTTTTGCAAGTATTCTGCCATTAAACGTAAGGAAGTAGGCCACATTTTAGTGACTACGGAAGTTCATCAAATCGAAATGAAGAAAAATAAGTCAAAAAAGTAAACAAAAATTTAAAAATCAAAAAATTATAGTAACCTTTGAGCGTCACGCACATACAACTCTGGTCTTTTAATAATTTTGTGATCTACACCGACAAGTAATTGGAAGTTAAACTTTTGTCTGTTACTTGAAGCTAAAAAACATCATTTTTACTGTGGATTCCTATATGGATATCAGTGAAAAGTTAAGCCACTGAAAAAGAAATTATAGCCCCATACTCTAGAAGGCTCTGGCAATACTGGTATATTTGAATCGATTTTTTTTTAAGGGCATCAGCTGTTTAATTCTCCGTGAAGAAATATATAAATGAAAACCATGTTGATTTCTTTATCAAATCTTATTTTGTAACCATTGAAATGAATAAAATATAAAGTTTGCCGTTGTATATGGATACGGTTGGTAAATATTAATTTAAAAAAATGAATATGTCTCGTTTTTTTTATTTTTTAAATTAAGTAAAAAGTCAGCGCAAATTTATTTTAATTTTATTTCGCGGAAAATTCCATCACTCAACATTTTATTTATTTTTTATCGTTTCGCAGGACAAGAAACACTCAATAATTTTGTAAGCGAGTGTGTATATATGTATATATATCTAGAGAGTGTTGCTTTTTAACTTAAAAAATAAAAAATAAATTCACGCTGTTCTGGATAGGAAAGCTCATAAAAATTACCAAATTTTCACACTTGTTTAAACTTTAAAATAATTCAATAAGATTTTTTTTTTTTTTGTAGCAAAATATAAAATCTGAAAAATTCACAAGAATTTTATTTTCATTCTGTTTTGAAACAAAAATGATGGAATCATGTTATAATTTTTTTTGAACTTCTACTCTCCCTTTTTGTGTGCCGAGCGCGATATTTTGTTTTGTTTTTGTGCGTGTGCGGCGGGTGTGGGTACGAGTGTGTAAGCTTAAATCAAATTAAAATTCTCCGTTTAAAGTTCAGTTTGCGCGCTTTTATACTTTATTATTATTATATACACATAAAAATAATATTTTATTTGATTAAAATGAAATCTTATCACACATTTCTGCAAGAAGAGAAAGAAATTAATTTTTTTTTTTGTTTTGATTAACTTTTTCGCTCGTTGTGCTGTGTTGTGTTGCCTTGTGTGCCTAGACCTTAAATTAAAAATTGGTTGTTGTGTATTTTGTATTTATTTTGAATACAAAAGATTTAGGTATATAGAATTTCTTATCTTTTGTTTATTTATCTAATAAAATAACCGATTTTTTTTTTCTTGTAATGTTTATAGAATTTTTTATGAAATAGATACCTAGATTTTGGATCGATTCTGATTATGTACACCGAACAAGAAGAGTAGATTTATGTGATTTGTTTAATATGCTTGGTGGCTTTTTGTTGTTGTTGTTTTTGTTAAAGGTTGTGTATATTATTTATCTAGATATAGATATCGAAATTTAGGAAATTTGGGGAAGAAAAGTTGTGTATATTCTTTTGTTTTGTTGATTAAAAAAAAAATTTGTTAATCATGAAATTGATTATAAATTTTCGGTTCGTCAATTTGTTCTTTTTTTGTATATTCGCAGAATATTGGGTATACGTTGTATACATTTAAATGAAGCATTTTGTTCGTATTATATTTTGAATATTTTTTACTTAAAGTTTTGCCGACTGATCTAAATATAACCTACTTTTTATTATGATCGTTTCTCTATTTGAAACATTTTGGTTTTAAATTCAGTTATTCACCAAATGACATATCTTAAAGTGATAAGGGCTTTTACCTTTGTAGTCAAATTGATTTTCTTAAATCTTCTAAATTTCTTAATTTTCATGATCGGCGCGGTACCAAAATACTGTATATGATATTTAATAGCTTCCTATACATAGCTAATCGCTGCTACCCATCGGTGAAACCTCGGCTATCTGATAACGAAAGTCCACCCCCCCCCCCCCTTTCAACCGGGGTGGTAAATTCGTTACAGTGGTGCCCAAAACATGGTAAGCAAATAATTGCAACGTTATAAGTTTATGATACATTTTTTGTAAACATTTGAGATCAGTTTTAATATTAGTGTATTGATGCCCGAATCGGTAAAGATTTGGTTTCTAGATTCTAGATATCCACTTTATTGAATTTAGATTAAACTTCAGACGTACATTTAGTAGTGATGAATCACAAACTCAAGCAAAGACTTCCGGTGAATACGGTGCGTCTAGTGGTCCACAAATCTTTCAAACCCCAAGGCCAAGCGATTCAAGTTCGTCATCAGAAACAATAGTTAGCAATGCCGATTTAGTTAATCAAACCGCTCTAATTTTGCAGGCAAATTAAAAAGCCACACAACATTTGAATAATGAAGTGGTGAGCACAAATGCAAGTAATAATGAGACTCGACGGCAACACATTCAAGAAAAGATTAACGAACTAACCCAGACATTGAGAAATTTGGAACCAAAGAATCTTTTGTCTATTTCTAAGGTAGGGTCATCAAATTCTGAAAGGCCAGTTTTCAACCTGAATCAGAAATTTGATAATCGCGATACGAATCGTCAACAGAGTTTTTCTTTTGGTACAAACCACTCCGTTCAAAATTCTAGATTGAGGGATACGTCGTCGGAACAGATACCTGTACCAAATTTGTTTAATCTCAATAGAAATTATCAGAATTTGTTGTCGGATACTTCACTGCCGTCCACATTTAATTTCTCGCAATCACATTTACATTTTTTTCGAACAGTCCAAAATTCGGGCATGGCATCTGGTCCATATTCCAATGTTAATTACATTCAAGACGATGCTAAAATAAAAACCTTAAGACATTTTAATATTAAGGACCTACAATGGCAGTAGAACAGACAGAGCTGTTGATAAATTTTTATGCCAAGTTGAATACCTGGCGAACACATATAATACAGGCTGGTTAAAGTACAGGCTGGTTAAAGAATTGGGATGTATCTTAGAAAAGGAAGCTTCTGAATGGTATTGGGCTTTTCTCCGCAAAAATTTTCATTCCGAAGATACTTGGCATCAACTTCGCAGTGAAATGCAACGTTACTTTCAAGTTACCCGAACTGATGACAATATTAAAACACAGCTAGATCGACGCATCCAACGTACATATTCCATATTCTGATATGGAATTCATTCGAATTGTCCGAAAGAATATGCGGCCTGGGCTAAAGTTAAACACAATCAGTGAAACTTTTTGAACTATTGACCAATTAATAGCACGTTGCCGAAATCTCGAAGAAGTTTGGTCTGAGAAAGGTTTCGTCCCATATAATTGGGTTTACAAAAATAAACCTTGGTACTTCTTTGACGTTATGCAATGAAATGTTACTACCTACTTTGACCACGTATCATACCGCTCATAACGAGTTAAATAAAAATGTTTTGATCAAACATATACTACCAACCCAAAAGTGAAAGCTGCGTACCATAAATTGTATCAAACACCAATAATCAAATCATCATCCACAGTTTCAAATAACAGTGCGTTTGTCCCAAAACCTACTATTTACTGTTGGAATTGTGCTGGTCAAGGCCATTATTTTACAAAATGCCCTTTTGAAAAACTTCTATCTCATAACTATCCTCGATACAAACTATATTCGGGAAATGCGAAAACGGAGGAGTCTATATATGGGAGGAGTCATCTTCCGGGGCAATCTATACAAAATCCCAGTTTGAAGAAAGAAGATGCCGCGACGAATACGTGGCTAGATCAGAACCAAAAACGTTAAAAATTAACCAACCAAGCATTTACCAAATCGAAATTGTTCCATTTCAGTCCCCTTTTTCCATAACTGAAGGTAATTGTAGTCCTTCCTCCCATCGAAAACGATCAATTAACTACTGGCACCAACGAAAGTCTCTAACCAAATTAGTAAACTCCTCGATATAATACGATTCAGATGATGGTCGACCGCGTTCGGAAGTAGTATTAGGTAACAAACCTTTTCATGGTCTTCTTGATAAGGAGCTATTATTAGTGTATTGGGAAAGGATGCGAAGAGTTTATCGCCAAAAACAATATTAACTTCCGCAAGCGTATATCGTATCTCCAAATGGCCAGTGGTCAAAGGAAGCACGTCTTAGGCTTTTTTCTTTATCCACCACTTCTAATGGTAGAACTAAATCATTTTCATTCTTGTTGGCTCCTGATTTATCCGAACAATTATACCTAGGAATTAATTTTTGGAAAAAAATTGAAATAGCGCCAACCATTGTTTCCGCGCTAACTCTTTCTTTTTCTGAGTCTAATGTGCATGAGCTCAATGAAGCTCAAAAGCAAGAATTAGTGGAAATTGTTCGTTGTTCCTTCTTCAGAGTATTTAGACTTAGGAAGCACTACAAAGACCTCCCATGAAATTAAACTGGTTGATCAAGCTGTTCCGATTAAGCAACGCTTCTACCCCATCTCACCAGCAAAATAAGCTGACTAATACGCTGAGATTGATAGGATGCTCGCATTGGGGGTGATCGAGGAGTGCCACGAGAATGAATGGAATTCACCCGTGACATTGGTCTCAAAGGCCAACGGAAAGGTAAGGCTGTCTTTGGACGCCCGAAAGGTAAACGAGCTCACTAGGAAGGATTCTTATCCCTTACCTAACATCGATGGTCTGCAAAGCCGTCTTGATCAAACTAGATATATATCTAGCATTAATCTATCACTCTGGATGTTGGGTCTAGGGATAAGACAGCTTTCACGGTACCCGCCCGGACGTCCGCTGTATCAGTTTACGGTTATGATTTTCGGGTTGTGCAGCGCGACTAATGGATCGCGTGATTCCATATCATCCCCATGATCGCATCTTCGTTTACCTTGACGACTTACTTGTTACGTCTGCAACGTGGGAAGAGCACTTATCACTACTAAAACATGTCAGTTGCTTCCTATAGTCGAGGCAACTTTGACAATTAATGTGAGCAAGAGTAAATTTACCCTAAAATCCAGTTGATTCTTGGGTTATGTTGTTGGCGAAGAAGGCCTTCGAGTTTCGTTAATTTCTTGGTATGACTGATTACTACCGTCGTTTTATCAAAAATTCTTAACAAATCTATTGAAGAAGCAGGAAAAATTTCATTGGTCACCAGAAGCTCAACAATTGTTTAAAGCTCTAAAAGGTTCCATGATCACAGCTCCTGTTTTAAGATATGCTAATTTCTCACAGTAGTTCGTCATACAATGCGATGCCAGCACTACAGGCATTGGAATCGTGTTGTTCCAGTACGATGAAGAAGGAGGAGAACACCCTATTGCTTTCACGTCGAAAAAACTTAATTCCACACAACAGAAATATTGTATTACAGAACTGGAATGTTATGCTGTTGTGCATGGAATTAAGACATTTCGCCCTTATGTAGAAGGTTACACTTTCACTGTCGTTACTGACCATGCAGCACTAAATTGTCTCATTTCACAGCGTGATCTTGCTGATCGTCTTACTCGGTGGGCATTAAAGCTGCAGCCGTACCATTTCAAAATTATTCATCGGAGTGGGTCACAAAATGTTATTCCTGACGCTTTGTCGAGGGTTAATGTAAATGAACTAGTGTTTCAAGGTATTTCTGATTTGAAACAAATCACTGCTCGATTCACTTTACATCAATCTATCGTCCGATCATTTTAATGACCAAGAGTATCAAAATAAAATAAAGGAATTTTTAAAAAGTGGAACTAATTTCCAACCTAAAACTACAAAACGGTAAATTGCTCATTAATTTCAATTCAGGTTTTGAATACGATGGTTATATTCCAATTGATTGGAAACTAATCGTTAATACTTCAATGAGCGCGGACCTAATTAAAAAAGCACACGATGATCAATCTCGATGGTCAATTTTATTGGAGAGGAATGACGAAAGATGTCCAGACCTATATCCAGAGGTGCACAACTTGTAAAATCTGTAAACCTGTAAATTATATGTATGACCAGACCGTTAATAGGTTCGTTCCAGGAAGTTTGCAGGCCCTTTCAATTCCTATATTTAGATTTTCTGGGACCATATTCAAGATCATTCATCAATATTATCGCATCAATCCATTTGTGTTATTTCCCAAGTGGACTTTTTCCACCAAATGATATTTTCGCTACAACTATATCTAAAATCAAAATGGCTTTTATAAGCCAATGCAATTTTCACATCATTTAACGCAACCTTACAGTTAAACTTACACGAACCTTGATATTTCCCGTACGACTTGTATTTACTTAACACAAATCTAGTGTCTAATTTATAATAAAACACATGTTGCAAGCTTACAAATAATTTGTGTCCATTATGGATGGTTCTTTAAATGATTTGTTTTGACATTTACTATTTTTCGTCACACTTCTAATGTTTTTCTGTTGATCATTGATGTGTTTAAGATGCGTTCGTTTGCCAATTGTAACAAGAACACACATTTTTATTTAAATAATGACCAGTATTATTATTTTTGGTACTTTGGGGTTAAATGGGTTAATATTAAGCGGCAATTCTTTAAATTAGTCACAAATTCTAATATTTTAAATAGTAATCGATCATCTACAATAATCTTATCACTGTCATATAAAGGGTTTTCCAATAAGGACTTGACAACTTTTTTTTTTTTAAATTAATCGCAAACTATTAGAGATATTTCAAAAACTTTATTATCGATTTGAAGTACAATCAAAACATTTATGAATGGAACTCTACTTCGTTCATATAACCACCGTGGGCACGTTTGCAGCGGTCGATTCGTTGAACCCAATTTTCGATGACTCGGCCACACATTTCGGCCGAAACGGCCGCTATTTCGCGTTCAATGTTGGCTCTGAGCTGTTCCAACGTCGTCGGCTTGTTGGCATAGACCAATGACTTGACGTAGCCCCAAAGAAAATAGTCAAGAGTCGTTAAATCGCACGAACGAGGCGGCCAATTGACTGGCCCGTTTCTTGAGATAAGACGCTCATCAAACTTGCTTTTCAGTAAATCGATTGTAACATGTGCTGTGTGGCTTGTGGCACCGTCCTGTTGAAACCACATGTCGTCCAACTCCATATATCTTCTAATGTGGGCCAAAAATAATCGGTAATAATTGCTCGATAACGATGGCCATTCACAGTAACGTGACGATCGTTATCGTCGACGAGAAAATATGGCCCAATGACGCCGCCGGCATGCAAACCACACCAAACAGTTATTTTTTTTGGAAAAAGTGTTGATTCATGAAGCACATGTGGATTTTGACCCGATCAATAACACATATTTTGCTTATTGACGAACCCATTGAGCCAAAAATGAGCTTCGTCACTGAAGATGATTTTGCGATGAAATTCATCATCTTGGCGCATCTTATCCAGAGCCTAATCGGAGAACGTACGACGCTTCAAATGGTTTATCGGCTTCAATTCTTGAGTCAGCTTGATCTGGTATGGGTGTAAACCAAGATCCTTATGCAAAATTCGCCATAAAGGGGTCTGGACGATGCCCAATTCTTGAGAACGCCGTGGGATTGACTGTTTTGAATCGTTTGCTACGGACGCCTTAGGGCGAGAAAAACGAGCGAAAATTGGAGTTAACGCTCTTAAAGTTGCGGTCACCGACTCCGAATTTCGGTAGTAAATTTTTATAATTTGCAGACGTTGTACGTTCGTGTACTTTACCATGATGAAAATGTTGAGTTTACTGAATAAATTGACAGTGACAGTTCGATGATTAGTCAAAGGGTGCGTTCACAAATTAAATTCAAAGTTGTCAAATCCCTATTGAAAAACCCATATATATTTCACAGCATGTCCGGCACGAAACATAAACAGCTTCAATTGTTCCTCATGTAATCCATATTTAACGCTAACTAGCAATTTCCCAACAATGTCCAAATTTTTCACCGTTAGCAGCGGAATACTGCTTTCACATTGTAACCAACTGCAAATTTGGAATTTTTTCACAAAACACTGCCGAATTGATCTATTATCGCCGCACCGGTATCGATTTCCATTTGAACAGGCATATTATTCATCAATACATGCACCACCTCCGCTTTGGATTGTTTATTGGAAATACCGTTAACAAAATTAAGCGAATTAAAGAAATCTTCATTTTCTTCATCTACCGAATTAATTTTACGGTTCTTTGGGCACATTTTTCTTATATGCCCATGTTCAAAACATTTAAAACATTTTCAATTTTTTGCTGGACAAATTTTACCATGAGCTTCACCACACTTATCACAATCTTAGTTCATATCTTCACTGCACTGGCTTTGTTCTACCCCACTACTCGACGAACCGACTTTCTTACCACTAAAGTTGATTTTCGTAACTATCCACCACTATATCGATTATGGTTTTCGACTCCAAAAACGGAAGCTCCATACTAACCGCACTTTTATAAACGAATTCAAATTTGTTTTCACCAGTTTCGGACAATAATTTTTTTGAATAGCTTCCCACACTAGCAATTACTGATTTTATTGATTTACCACTGTCGATTAGTGCATTGTACCGTAGCACCAGGTATATAACAATTCTTTTTCCTTTTTTTTTGTTATTTTGATCCTCGTCACCAGATATATTGTTTGTAAATGAAAGAGTAATGAATAATCCCAGATTCGAGTATTAGCTGATTATTTATTAGAACATGTTCTGATTTTATAATTCACAGAGAGAGACTCAGAGTATTATAAGTTGACTATATAAGAAAAGCTTAATTCTATATATTATGATACATAGCAGAATTTAAGCAAATTCCGTGATGGTGTGCTTATTGAAATTCGGAAAATTTTTTCTTGTGAATTTTTATTTTCCGATTCGATTATTGAATTCATTCTGGTTAAACTCAAACTAGGTGCATTTTAAATAATAATTAGCACAGTTTGCTTTCCTCTAGAATCAACCTCGCAACCTTATTATCTTTTATTTCTGATAATACTGACTTTGTTATTTTCGGCGATTTCAATTTTCCAGATCTAATTTGGATGATGGATGACAATATTATTCCTATGCTAATACGAACAATTCATCAGCCTTAATTTGTGATTTTATGGCAAACATGGGTACTTCACAAATTAACTGTGTACCAAACAGCCACGGCATTTATCTGCATTTGGTTTTCTACACTAATAATATGTGTTTTAAACTAGAATCATTCGACGATTTTGCTAGATCTAGAAGTGTTTATCATACCCCGGTTTCATGTCAGTTGTTCTACAAAACTTCTAATAATTTTAACCTTACTAAAAATTGTATACCGTATATGATTATTCGCGCGCCGATCACAGCTCATTAAATGATTTTTTTGCTGAAGTGGATTGGGCTGATACTCAATCAAACATTGATATCAACAGTTCAATAGAATTGTTGATGTTATGATTTTGAAAAATTTGTTCCTAAAAAAGTAATGAATAAGTCTCATACCCGGAACGACCCATGGTTTGCTAAAGAACTCAAGCAGCTAGAAGTATTGTCGTACAGAGTTGGCCCATGACAAAATCCAGTTTAAGTCTCTGCGCAAACAGTTTTGCTATCTCAACTGATTCCTGTATAACAATTACATAAGTAGCATTGAAGAAGATTTGCGATGTAATCCGAGGAATTTTTGAAGATTTGTCAAATTTAAGAACCATAATAACGACTTGCCGTCATTTTTAAAATTACACGGTCAAAAATCAAATATGCCGAAGGCAATCTGTGGTTTCTTCGCTGAATATTTTAGCAGTGTTTTTGTTAAGGATAGTTCGCTCTCTCCTATATTAGCTAACTCCAATAATTAAAAAAATTGTTTCTTCAGTACTTGACGTGATCCAGTGTCTCTATTGAAGCCGTATGCAGTTAGTTTTGCCACTCCTTTATGCCATTTATTTAATTTGAGCCTCAGCCAAGCCAAATTTCCTGATCTTTGGAAAATATCAAGTATGCCGGCCCACCAAAAAGTCCCCAGTAGTGATGTAACAAATTATCGTGGAATTGCAACACTGTCTTGCGTTCCTAAAGCATTCGAGTCAATGGTTAATAAAGTGATTTACTTCCACTCCAAACAACTTATTACCACACGCCAGCATGGATTTTTTCCTGGCCGCTCAACGGTCACAAATTTAGTGGTCTTTCAAAATAATTTAATTAATTCTGTTGCCTCGAAAGTTCAAGTCGATATAGTTTATACCGACTTCGCTGAAGCTTCCGCCAAAGTTAATCATTGTGACATTATTCTCTCAAATTCGATTATGTCTTATTTATCGGATCGCAAAATGGTTGTCAAGATTAACGATACATTCTCAGAATTGTACATTGCGACATCTGGGGAACCTCAATGTAGTCACCTGCGGGTCTACTATTATTTTAATTGTTCATTAACAATGTTGTGGATTATTTCAAATTAGCAGACTGTATTCTATTTGCTGACGACATGAAAATAATATGCAAACATATCATGTGACCTGAACACATTTTGCGGTTGGTGCGTTTCTAACTTTATGTCTTTGAATATGATAAGTGTCACGTGATCATCTATTCCAGGTCTAAGTCTCCGGAAGTTTTTCACTATTTTCTAAATAACGTTTTAGCTCGGATTTAACGTTTAACTCACACATCGATGCGGTTGTTAATGAAGCCTTTTCGATGTTGTAGTTTATTAAAAGAAAATCGAAGGGTTTTCAGGATACATTAACTTTTAAGTCACTGTACACTTCATTTGTTCGTTCACATCTTGAGTCCGCTACTGTCATATGGTCCCCGTTTTACGAGTCTCATTCAAATAGAATTGAAAGTATTCAGAAACTGTTTTTGTTATTTGTTCTCAGAAAATTACCGTCTCTCGAACGGGACAATAATTTTAGACTATCACCATAATATAGACCAATGCCCTTTTCTGGATCTCCAATCTTTACTATAAGTGCTTGACATATGTGCGCAAGTGCCTCATTTGTCGTAAAATAGACTCTTTCGATATTCTTTCACGTTTTAATATTTATTCTTCTCAACGCAACTTACGCCCCCGGGAACTTCTTCATATTCCGACTGCAAATAGCAACTACAGCTTCCATGGCTGTAGAGCGCGAATTCAGCGAGATCTCAATGCCGTAGCAGATTGTTTCAATTTCAATATTTTCAGATATGAATTTAAAAATCGAATCGCTGGGCTTTGTTTTAAATGTAGTTTATTAATGTTTTGTTGTTAATTGGTAGATCTATTGATGTCATTATAACCTTTACTTTTATTGTAAACAATTTTTTAATTTTTTATAGTATTTTTTAATAATGTAAGCCATTTTTGCATGTACATGCTGTTGGTTAATAAATAAATAAACCTCTCTGTGGATCAGTGGTGCACTCAAGGAGCACATTCACTCAGGCCCTAGAGATTCTGCTTATGTTGACTCCTTTAGATATATCATGGGAAATCAGTTGGGCAGATTGTACTGCCATACGACTGAAATCCACCTTAATATGGACCTGCAACAATTCAGGGCACTCATCTATACTGCGTAACAAAGATATTCCCAAGACTACAGGCTAGAAACCTGCACGGGCCGGCCCAGCTTTATTCGTATAAAAGCCATATTGGGCCGGGCCCGGGCTTTTTGGTTTCAACAAAAAGTTTGCCGGGCCGGGCTCGGGCTTTTTCCTGCCGATCTCGGGCTACAAAAAATGAACCCGCATGACTTTTAATAATACCAATATAAATTATTTACCTACTCGTGCATTAAAATTTTATCCAAATTGATAGAGAAAAATTGCTTTAAACAATACAGTAGGGCCGGCTGGGTCGGGCCGGGCCGGGATTTTTTTATATTTGGAAAATCGGGCCGGGCCGCAGCTATTTTTTAATTTCCAAAAATTGGGCCGGGCCGAACCGGCCCACCTCTTGGATATTGCAGGGAGGGTCGGCCCCGGGCAAACAAAATTTCATTTTACAGGTCTGCACCGACTATACTGTCCCGTCACTTTTTTTGATACCAATTTCCGGACCAGGATCCCATCTAGAAATGACTGGATGATGGATGCCGTTTTGGAACCTGGAGTTATAAACTTTTTCACTGATGGTTCAAAACGAGATGGAAAAGTTGGAGCTTGGTTGTTCTGCGAAGATCTTATGTTAAACCACCCCTATTGTCTCCCCTGAAGTAACTACGATAAAGGAAGTCGTGGACTGGTTGGGGTATAATATAATATCGGCTCGTGTGATACTCGCATATATACGGACAGTCAGGCTGCCATTAAAGCGTTTCAGTAACAACTCCTCACGTCGAAAGTAGTCCAGAACTGTTTCTCTTCACTTAACGATATGACAGATTAGCTCGGCATCCACTTTATATGGGTGCCGGGGCACTTCATTTATACGGGGAATATAAAGGACGATGAACTGGCTCGACGTGTTACAGCGGATCAAATTTCAAAGAGCAGAAAGGATATTGGAATGCCTGTTGCGCTATGCAAACTGCTGCTTCAGGTGGAAGCCAGTAAGTTGTCGAATGACAGATGGTCAAGTAGTATCTCATGTGCAATAACTCGGCAGGTCTGGCCAAAGCTAGACTAGGCGAGATCCAAACAGCTGATCTCACTTCAACAGAGTCAGCTCAGTGAGGTTGTTGTAGTGGTTACGGGGCAGGGGCACTGTCTCAGGTAGGCATACGAGTAGCCTTGGTTTCTTATCATACCGCTACTGTCGTAGTTACGAGGATGAAGAGGAGGTAAAGATGGTACTTCATCTTCTTTGCTCATTCCCTTATCTGGCACGAATAACAGACTAAAGTTTCTAGGGGCAACCCTCTTTAATGACCTCACGGACCTCAGCAGGAAGATTTTCACGAGTATCCAGCGTTTCGTAAACAGTTCAAAATGGTTTCAATGAGTTGAAGGAAAAACAAAAATTCGTGGTATAGTAGTGGACTGCTACCTAAACCTAAGCAAACTTAACCTTGGGTCGCCATCTAGTGAAATTTTTTTTTTCTACTATTTTTAATAAGGTATCGCATTGATGTGATTTGCCAATAGCTATTGCTGGAAAAATTCAGTTCATTCCCGTCGGAAATTTAAGAAAATTCAATTTTTTGAAACCAATCAAAAACTTGTACCAGCCGGTGAAGTATCCTGGAGATGTATTATGCAACACCGTGATCTGTCAATAGACAAGTTTCTGGGCAACAAAATAAAATTAAGACTTAAAACTATTATTAAGTGAAATTAATTTCTTAAATGTTTTAAATTTGTTAACACGTAACAAATAAAAAGGAGCTATCTCGTAATTTGGTAAAAATCAGTTTGTTCGGCCAATGCAAAGACAGACACACTAACAAAACTGGCAACAAACAATAAGGCAAGTTATGTTTAAATTGTTTATGTTTTACATTTTAAAAATCTCAATGAAAGGGAAATCAAAGTCACAAATAGTAAACTGCCTCAAATAAACACCTTCAAACCCGTTTACTTTCAACCAAATGGAGACTGATCAAAAACTCGAAGAAGGATTTTATTAAGCCTTGACCAAAACTTAATTTATTACCAGATTCTGTGAAGCTGTGTTTAATTTATAGCCGAAAAATTAAACACAGCTTCACAGAATCTGGTAATAAATTAAGTTTTGGTCAAGGCTTAATAAAATCCTTCTTCGAGTTTTTGATCACTCTCCATTTGGTTGAAAGTAAACGGGTTTGAAGATGTTTATTTGAGGCAGTTTACTATTTGTGACTTTGATTTCCCTTTCATTGAGATTTTTAAAATGTGAGCTAAAATTATAAAAAACACAACTTTAAAAGCATTACCTTGTGAAATCGAAAAAAAAAACACAAAACTTTTAAACAGAACAGATTTTTTGTTATAACAACTTTAAAATAGGCCATATCAACCGTTTTGAGTTAAGCTTTCATTTGTATATCCAACATAATGGATAACCTCATTAGTTACACTCTAGCAAATTACAATCCGGCACGAAAAATAATTTATTAAATCGTTATACTTACTGACCTGTAAAACTGTACATAAACCAAAACCACACATCCAAACATATAAACCGTATTTAGAACAATAGAAACGAATTCTTCAAGTTATTTCATTAATAGCATAGCACGCTAATAAATTTTTTGCTTTTATAAAAAACGTTAGCTATTCTCGTCTGTTATTTGTATTTTTATGTTTTGCTTAAATTCCGCAAACATAAAAATAAAAAAATATTCGCCTTGTCACTTCTTGTGGAAAAATGATTCGTCTTATTTTTTTTTTTTTTCTGTGTATAATCGTTGTATGTGGGTGTGTTAACAATCCGAATTCTTTGCAAGCTTCTTAAATTGCGTTAATGAGTATACTGTAGCATTTATATGTATGTACAGAGAGCTACTTGTGTATTATGTACATAATATACAAATATTTTTAAAATAAACAAATTAATAATTCAACATTTTTATATATTTTCCAAACATTAAATATTTATGAAAATTTTTATTTTTTAATCCTACAATAAATTCTGAAAATATTTTATTATTGTTGTATATATTATGATGTTTATGATGATGATGGTGATGATGATGAATAGCTCACCTAATTAGGCTACATATTTTATATACAAACTACGCATAAATGAATTCTATGTACGTAAACATTATATTTATTCTGTTTGTTAGAGCCTGCATTGAAATTGGTTTAACAATTTTAATTTCATGTAAATTAGCTAATTTTATGGAAATGCTTTCTGCGGATTGATGTACATATTTTATAATAACTGTGGCGATCCTGTGCGCTGAATATTTCACCAAAATTATAATTTTCATCACAACAATTTTGCTAAATTAAAATTAATTTGATTTGATTTAAATTTTTATTTTTATTTTTTTGGTTTCCAGATGACTTGGTACCAGGATTCATTTCTATTGGAGCCAACCGATCGCCGCATAATGGAAGTGAAAGATAATCAACACACGCTATTAATTCGAAATGTTCAGTCATCCGATTTTGGAAACTATAGGTAAGGAAAACCCATTTTTTTTAATTTTATTTTGTTTTGTACATTCAGAATAAATTGCAAATAATTCATCAAAACCAAAAAAAAATCGGAAAGCTTTTCGAATTTTATAATTTTTCAACACTTTTTTTTTTTTTTACTTTTGTTTTACGTTTATTGTGGATATTTCAACAGCCAACCAGGAAAAAATATATAAATCATACCATTTTCAATTTTCTCTCAATTTTTCATCGAATTTTCGGATATACATTATTCTCCTTGTTGTTATTGTTGTGTGTATATTAAGTTTATTTATTTACAGAATGATTTTTTTTTTTTTGGTTTTGTTATTCAGCCTTTTATATAGAATTTAACGTAACGAGCGCGCTAATTGAAATGTTTTTTGTTATGTTTGAAAAATTTTTACTATATATGTACGTGATTTATAATAAAACAACAACAACATTTTTATTATGATGAATAAAAATAATAATAATGGATATAAACAAAAAATTATTAATAACCAATATTTTGTTTTGTTTTCTATCGATAAAGATTTATAATTTTTTTCCAGTTTCCCTTTTTCCAATATGTACTATATACCAACTACCTATATTATAATAGTTTCGTTGTTTTATTAATTTTTTAATTTTCAATATTTTTATTTCCTATTATACTCGTACATAACTATTTACAAAACATAACATACAAAAAAAAATTAAAAATTATGTATTCATTGTGAAGCTACACACACTGAAAATGTGTCAAAATTTACAGCAGAATATTTTCAACATGTTTTTTGCTTTTTTTTATTATGGCAGTTTTACATAAATATGTAGTTTTCGTCTAGTATTAGTTCGATGTTGAAATACAAAATTTGTGGGTGGAATTAATATTCATAGATATTTTTTTTATGTACATAAAAATTGTTGTAAACAAAACAATTTTATTTCAATAAATTAATTTTCTATTACGTATACAAACATATGTACAGTAGCTGAATGAAGTGGTGTAAGAGGATTCGGCGGCTTTATTTTTATTATTTTTTTTAATTGTGGGATAGCCCAATACACAAAAAATGGGAGAATATACCAATGACCAGTACCATATACTAATAGAACTTGGTCGCAGTTATGGTGGAGGTTCTGGGGGTAAGAGGCAAACAGGAGGCTATAATGGCCTCCGAATACTTTCCTGGAGACTCAGAGATGATATCTCCACTCGAAGTCAGGCGGCTTATAGCTCATTGCAAGCGCAAGATAGGATGTGATGCGAATGCCCACCACACGGTGTGGGGCAGCAAGGACATCAATAATAGGGATGAGTACCTTTTGGAGTATTTAATATCAAATAATGTAGATATTGTCAATATGGGAAGGAAACCTACCTTTATAAATGCGATTAGGCAGGAGGTCCTAGATTTGACCCTCGCTAGTCCGCATTTTAGCCATTTAGTTATAAATTGGCATGTGTCTGAAGAGGCCTCCTTATCGGATCAGAATCAGGAGATTAGAATTCCGAGACTGACCGATTGGGACTCTTATAGAGTTTTTTTTAAATCAGGAATGGCCTCGATTATGGGAAACATAGAGTCTCCAGAGAGCTTGGAATTCTGTTCAAATCAGCTGCATAATTCTATACACTTGGCTTACGAGAACAGCTGCCCGGTTAAGCAAAGGGATTCTGTTAAGATGGTCCCTTGGTGGAACGGGACGCTGGGTAAGCTGAGGAAAAAATCGAGAACGCACCGGTGAATGGGGCGAGTATAGGATAGCCTTAACAGAATATAATCTCGAATTAAGAAGGTTCAAAAGGGCTATCTGGAGAAACTTCTGTGAGGGAATCAATGAATTGACCTCTGCAGCTCGTCTCCAGAAAGTCCTTTCCAGGGATCATTCAAATGGTTTAGGGCTTCTTCAGAAGCAAAACGGATGTTTCACTGAAAACCGGAAGGAATCACTGGAGTTACTATTGGGTACCCACTTTCCGGATTCAGTAGTGTTAGGAGCCCAAGAGGACCCGAATGACCCTTCAAGTGAGATAGCCTATGCACCTCACAGTAGGATCTGGAGTCTCTCTGGGAAAATTTTCACAACCAGCAAGGTGAGATTGGCTATTGGCTCTTTCAAACCTTTTAAATCCGCTGGAGGGGATGGTATTTTCCTGCTTTACTCCAAAAAGGTATTGAGGAAATACTCCCTAGCTTGATCCAGATGTTTCGGGCAAGTTATACTTGTAACTATATTCCGAAGCTATGGAGGAAAGTAAATGTGGTCTTTGTACCAAAGGGAGGGGGTCGTTAGGACACCCAGCCCAAGGCATATCGGCCAATCAGCCTCGGATTGTTTCTATTGAAGACGATGGAAAAAATCTTGGATCATCAAATAAGATGTGAAGTCGTTGTTAATAATCCGCTGCATCGGGATCAGTTTGCTTATCAAACTGGTAAATCCACTGTGATGGCTCTTAATGGTCTAGTCACTCACAAGGATTGAAAGAGCGGTGGCGTATAAGGAAATTGTCCATTGTGCCTTTGTGGACATTGAGGGGGCTTTTGATAACACCTCCTATGGATCGATACAATTAGGTGGATACGCTCCATGCTGGAACATCGCGAGATTACAGCCAGATTAGGTGGCGAGTCAGTAACCATCAGGGCCGTATAAGGCTGTCCCCAAGGAGGCGTCCTGTCTTCTCTTTTATGGACATTGGTTATTAACAGACTACTTCTCCTTCTGAGTAACCAAGGGTTTGATGTCCAGGGCTATGCTATATCATAATTAGAGGCAAGTTTGATGGGGTCATCTCTGATATCATGCAAAATGCACTCGATTTAATATGGCAGTGGTGTGACCAGGAAGGACTTAGTGTCAATCCAAACAAAACTGTCATTGTCCCTTTTACGAGGAGGAAAAAGCTCTCGCTTATAGCTCCCTCGTTAAACGATACTACTGTTTGTTTTTCCAAAGAGGTTAAATATCTAGGGGTTATCCTAGACCAAAGACTGAACTGGAAACAACATTTACTTAAAGTTCAAAACAGATTCACTAAGGCTTTTTGGGCCTGTCAGAGACTCTATGGACGTGTTGGACTACAACCAAAAATGATCTACTGGTCATTCCTAACAATCATTAGGTCTATGGTAACCTACGCATCGGTGTGGTGGCCTAAAACTGAACAGAGGACAGCGCAAACTTTATTGAATAAGGTTCAGCGTATAGCCTGCATTGCGGTTACGGGCTCAATGAAATCATGTCCAACCGCAGCAATCGAGGCTCTCCTAGGGCTGACTCCATTGCATCTGTATGTTAAAAGGGGGGCTGCTGTTATGGCCCTTAAGATGTAGGCGGCGGGAAATATCAAACCGGGCAATATGGTGGGCCATCTGGAAATCCTCCGGGAATTCCAGACAGACCATACCATAGGAATGCTTTCCGACTGTATGCCAGCTAAACTGGACTTCCACAAACTATTTTGTGCCAGGTTACCTAACCGTTATTTATGGAGAACAGGGGACCATCCTTTGAGCTAGGGTCAATTGTATGGTTTACCGATGGATCAAAAACGGAAGACGGGGCGGGGGTAGGACGTCTTTTAAGCTGAAGTACATGCTATAGAACTTTGCGCCAGGATAGGCATTGCTAAAGGCCTAAACGACGCAAAGGTTTATATTATATCAGACAGCCAATCGGCCTTAATGTATATGAGCAAAGCAAGTAATGACATTTATAACTTTGTTTGCTTGTTGTAAGATGATCTAATTTTTCTGTTTAATTGAGTGGGTTATAACTGTTTGCAGCTGTTTAGCAAAAAACTTGTTTACCATAAATATGTAAAGAATTGTTGCTTACTTGTAAACTGCAAATGACTGGTTTAATTATTGCCCTAACACCCAATTAATGGGTATCTTAATGTCGTCGTGTAATACAATAAAACCTGCCTTATCTTGCAGCCTGTCAGTCTGCCAGTCTGTCAGACTGTCAGTCTGTTAGTCCGTCGATCTGTCGATCTATCAGTCTGTCAGTTGGACAGTCTTGTCAGTCTCTCAGTCTGTCAGTCAGGCAGCGCCTCAGTCTGTCAGTTTGTCAGTCTGTCCTGCTGTCAGTATGTCAGTCCGTCAAACTTTTTTTATTTTTTTATTTTTTTTGATGGGTTGGGTAACGTGTAGAAAATCTTCAGAAGACGATGCATCGGTGGGACAAACACCTCAGCAATAGTGGCGGATTTCTACCACCTAAAAACCACACACCCGCCACTTTCACATCCTCCATGCGGAACTATCGTTAAACATTACTTCCATGGAGGTGACTAACCATTTAGCTCTTTATTCTCCCCGTAGCGCCTTAATCTTAGGTTGAGTTTGTACTCGCTATCTAATCATGGCATGTTGTTCTCCCCTTGCACGCTCTAAGCGCCTCAGCTCATTCAGTACAACTGTCGCCAAATGATTCACAGCATTCCATCCTTCTTTAGAATCAAGCATTAATTGCGTTATGTTTTCTGGTGTCGGACGCTACGTTAGGACAGTTGACAGTTCCCTCCCAGTATTCTCAAACCGTGGGCATTGGAAAAAAATGTGCTCCACATATTCTTGTGTATCATTGCAAACAAGACAATCTGGAGTATCAGTGTGGTTGAACTTGTACAGGTATGCACCAAAACAACCATGATCACTTAATAGTTGTGTCTGGTAATAGTTGACTTCGCCGTGTTGCCTATTTAGCTATGTTTCGATGGATGGTATGAGACGGTAAGTCCAGCGACCCTTTTTCGAGCTATCCCATCGTCTTTGCCATTCTATCGGTGTTGTAGTGCTCTGCTTCCTGGTTGTTCACGATTAGGGTACCATTTCTTCCTTTACTTTGCGAAGACCACATATCACTTTTAGAGCACTTTGGCGGTACACCGATACCAGTTTGCGTCTAAATGTTTCTAAGTCCATATAGAGAATGATGGGGGATACTACGTTTGCCAGCAGCATTCTACGACACTGTCTAGACCCTCCAGTGTTGGTTATAATACGAGAGAGAGCTGCAGATTTCTGCCCACTATCCTTAAGTGATCCCTAAAATTTAAACGTGCATCTATGTCCACACCCAGATATCGCAATGAAAGCTGTGAGTGGGTTAAGACTCCACCTACATCAATTATTACGGTTTCTTTCACCTTTCTACTGGTAACTAAACCAGTTTCGATTTTATGATCAGCAAGTTCAAGCCCAAATGACATCAAAAAACTTTTATAATTATGATCGTCAACCTACTTATCTCCATTATATCTTCTGTGGCTTTTGCAACCTCCACGACTGCAACGTCATCAGCAAAACCCACAATTTCCATATCATTAGGTACACAGAGCCTCAAGATATCATCGTTGAGGTACATCACCCATAACATTGTATGTCATCACACCATCGCGTCATCCGTATCATATGTCGTTCTGGCCTGAATTGCAGCATTTAGTGCAATATTATAGATGTTGTTAGGTCCAGGAGCCTTTGAATTCCCAAAACGTTCACAAGCGTTGGTGAGCTCTTCTGTTGATACCGGCGGTATTTTTTCCATGCCAGGTACTCGAATCATGTCAGGAATCACATCATCTTTCTGCGGAAACAGAGCAGTTACGATTCAACGTAATACCGCTGGCCAGGTTGACAGCGATTCATTTGCCTTTTTAAGCCTTTTCATGACGCTTTTGTAGAGTCTCTAGAGTTCTTTCCAGCACTGACGTTTCCTTACTTTAATGTATTGCTTAAATTTAGACCGAGCATCCAGATAATTGTGGTGTAGGCTAAAATAGATCTATGTACCCCAAGCACGTTAATTTTTTCTCCTTGCATTAAGTCAATTCCGTTGCAATTGTGCAATATGCTCAGTAATCCAGTATGCCGGTAGACGACGATTATCTAGCAGCCTTTCTACCATAGTTAAACTCCAGGCGCTGGTGATCATATTCATAATCTGGGCCGCTTTTGTATTGGCACACCCCGAGAGGTTCGGTTTATCCAAAAATAGCATAAATAGGTTATCCTCAAACGTATTTGCCTTCCAGCCCGCCGATTTCCTTAAACATTTTTTCCGTTTACTTTCCCCGGGCAGTTTTATTTTGAAAAGTATGGCTTGGTGATTGCTATGCGTATAATACTCACTTATTTCCCACTTGGTCAACACTCTCATCAAGCAGCTGCTACCGAATGTATGGTCAATTACAGAGGCGGATCCACCTTTACGAAAGGTCGGTGTATCACCAGTATTGAACATAACAATGTCTATGGAAGAAAATGCTTCTAACAGTGCTGCTTCCCTTCTATTTGTTTCTCTGTTGCCCTATTCAGTTGCCCAGGCATTGAAGTCACCAGCAATGATAACAGGGCTTCGCATTCGGACATCAGCGATCAGTTGGTCCAAGAAGTATTCAAACTCCTCAGTTGAAGTGCTAGGTGATGCATAGCAGCTATAGATATGTAGACCGTCAACTTCTACTCGCACGAATCCTGTAGTGGGATTATTATTGTTTTCCGGTATGGTTCGTCTGTTACAGGTCCATATGGCAGTTTTACAAGTTTGATCGGTTGCCCAATTAGGTCGCTCCATATTTTTCAATTGTCATGCACAGTTTGGACCAGTACGTCCTGTGAAACTTCACAATGGTTTAAGTTGAGCTCCACAAACTTCATTATCAACGTGCTCTTCTAAGTGCCACCATGTAAGCCGTGCACCGGCCACTCCCTGCTATATGTGATTATGGTTCGTCCTTCGCTGGCAAAGCATACAACTCGCTTGTATCTTGCATTCTTTAACTTAGTGACAACTTCCTCGGCATTTGTAGCAGAGACCTGCCCCTTCACCTTATCATTGTATACAAATATTACATAGAGTACTTCTATGCGAAGTTCATCGGTGGATTGTTAGATGCCGATACTGACATCGTTTTGAATTTTTCAAAATATTTTTATATTTAAATTCGCCTAACTATATGTTCAAATAAAACGCCCAAATGTCATAATTTATTTCTTTACGTAGTTAGAAGAGACCTACACTGATATTTTTTTATATTGCTTTGGTTCAAGCAACACTAAGACAAGTCGATTTTTAAAATATTCTTGAAATCTAATTTTTGCACAATTTTTCATGTGCGTAGTAGATGTTTGTATATCAGTAAATTGTATTGCTGTTCTACAAATTGTATTTATTATTACAGATTATAAAGTTGTATTACAGAGTGACTCCTAATTTTTTTTTTGATGTCGGGTGCTACTTGAACATTTCATTTTGCTCATAATTCGCAATTATGAACACGTACAATAGGAAAATAAGCTCTAGTTCTAAATATTTCTGTGATTATCTGTAAATAATCCCACTAAAGGGGAATTTTTGACGTGTAACAGATTTATAGATTAAGAATTCATTGCCTGCGTGCAAAAATGTTGCATCGCATCTGAATCCCTACATAAATTTTTCTACTTTTACTTGTGATTGTCCTTCAAAACCTCACCTACATTTTTACTATCTTTTACGTAAGTAAAATAATGTAGAGTAATCATGAAAATGAGATTATTGAAGATTTATCTGTTTTGAGGTCCCCTGAGTCCGAAAAAGTGGGTTTCGAAGCAGTATCTGTTGGTCTATGTATCTATCAGTTTGTAGCCAAGATGTTTAAACAATCAAACTGCAATTTCATGTTTAAACTTTTTGCCAAAATTTTAAAGTCCAAGCTCCCATTTTCCGTGAACCAGAAAATTTATTTTGCAAATATTTCAAAAATATACAATTTACAGAACACATGAAAAAAATCAAGAAAATCTTAAGTTTGTTAGAAATTTTCATAATAAGTTTCTCAAAATTCGCTGTTCGTAAAAGAAAGTCGTGTGTTGGCCACACCTCATTTTGTTTTTGTATTATGGTAATTTCGCAAAATCAAGAATCCATTCTCTGAAGCACTTGCAGATATGTGTATGTTTGGCTTATATAACGATACTCATCTCGAAAAGCCTGAGTAACACTTAGCAACATGCAACTCAGTGTCAAGCAATAACCACCAAGGAATATTGTGCAATTCAAAATTGGTTTTCTAATAATTTCGTCAAGCAAGCACCTCGACTCTAAAGCTGGAATATATCGAACTATCTGGGGAAGCCAAACAACATACTAAAACCCTCACTCACAAAAATTTCGATAAGTCCTAAATAATCTGGTAACCTCCAAATGTCTGAAAGTTCTGTCAAATCTGGCCCTGTTACAAAAATGTTAACATATATATTAAACAAAAGTCAATCAACCCAAAGCAATATCCAAAAATGTTCAACCTTGATTGATTAGCCCTATAATAATTTTGAAAATTCCGATAATAGGTGATTCTAAAAAAATAAAAATACCGAAGAATTTCCAAAATATGAATATAATTCGTAAAGTCTTTTGAATAACCCCAAAATCAAAATTTTCTAGACACCAGTACGATTAACAGCAGCTAACCATTAAAATACATCTACCTTTTGCCATGCAGAAACGCACAGTTTTAGGTGAAGTAAAAACACATAAAATTTGTATTACCTGTGACAGTACACATTTCGTAAATAGACATCGAAGCTCTATTTGCGTTAACATATAACTATGTATTTGTCGATAAAACTATATCGAAACATTTTTGGAGGTATTGGGCAAACAATTTAGTGATTAACTTTTACCTTAAAATTTCTAAAAAAATCAAATATAAATTATTCCTGTAATTAATTTTCCGCGGTCTTACCTGCTACTTACCCTTCTCTTACCCCACCTAATACTACGAACGCTAGCTCATCGATGCGGCGCATTAGGTTCAATCCTAGGGCAGTTGATAAATTATTGCAGACGTTGATACCAACAAATCAACTAGTCACGACAGAACCTTCTTAACCGTTAAGCTAAAATAACTACAAGCCCCAAGGCGCCACTTCTTTTAGGGGGCGACGATATTCAATTGAAAAGTTCTAAATGTCTTCAAGCGGTACTATTATATTCTGAACACCCAGATCATCTAGACTAGAGTAAAGTTTGCATTTTAGACTTGTTCACATACAGAGTATCCAAGAACCCACGAAACATCGGCTTATAGCCACTTTCCTCACTGAATTTAAATTCGTAGTGATTTAATAAACCATCCGGTTAGTTTTTTTCCAGGAACCAAAAACATAAATATAAACTTGCCAACATTGTAATTAGTTATTGGAAATTACTAAATAACAAAATTGTCAAGCTACTATACATAAGATTTTTGTTCACAGATGAAAATTAGCTTGATGATTTTTAAAATTTCAACATATCTGAATGATTAATTTTGCGAAATATTTAACAAGTGTTTTTAAAAAATTTTAAAAATGTGTGTATTAAGTGTGTTTCGCCAAGTGCCTACGGCAGAAAGTGTAAGAAATATCTGAATTCAGAGAGTACAGCGAAATGTTGGTATTATCTGATACAACTGCGTGTTTTCGGATTTGCTTAAGTAGTGCGTGCATAAATTTCAGTAGTGGCATTTCGTTTTTCACTCTTAAGAGAATTACCTGAGGTGGTCATCTTTAGGACAAAAGATGAATAATAGTTTTAGTGTACTATCCATAGAATCCGCATTCTTGGAAAATGTTGATCATGAAAGGAGCAAGTTTTTATTAACCGAAGGAGCTCAAATTTGCTAAGACTGCCCTGAGCTCTAATGGTATTAATCCAGAAAACTATTACAAATCTTTGACTAAACTTTAAGGTATTCTGTTCTACTGTGATCCGGAAAACAGCTAATGTTCATTGTGTGTCCAAGAAGGGCAGAAAAGCCGCTACGATTAGTCCCTCGACAGATATTGCCTCTGTTCTTTCCAAGGTGCTACAAACAATAATCAATTTCTTTCTGATGAAATAGCTATAAGAACCCCAACAGTTTAGACCATCACGCGGATTAGAAAAATTATATTTTCCCAACCAGCCTGTAGAGGGTTATATCTGAGGAAAGATTGCGTTGATGTGATTAGAAAAAATAAGTTCGTTTCCCGTTGGAAATCTGTGAAAATTATCTTTTCTTAATTTCATTAGAAGCTAAGTATAAAATCAGCCTCTAGAATTTTATGTTTGAAGATGGCTTGCATTTAATTGACAAAGTTATCTCCAAAAATGGTCTAGATTTCAAACAAAGTTTCTAATGATTTGGGAATTTAAACTTTTTCAGATTTACCACTTGAAATTTGAACTAAATTTTTTTTTCAACTTGGTCCGTGTTTCTCAATCAGTGGTTCGTGGCATATTTCTACAGGTCCGCGGAAAATCAACAAAAATTCGTATTCAATATTTTTTAATTTTTTATTCTTTAACTGGAAAGTTTCGAGTGCGTTTTTCAAAAATCGTAGATTCTCAAAATCCCCACTGGAAACCTAATGTTGAGCTTTTGTCACAATCAGATTCAATTTTCTGATCAGCATCCAACGAAGTTTTTTTTTTTTTTTTTCGCTGGCGCTACATCCCATAGAGGGATTTGGCCGCTTCAAGATGAAGTTTCGTAATCGTTTTTTCAACGGATAATGAGTGATTAATTCATTGATCTCTTTTTGATTTTTTCATCACCCGCCGGGAATCGAACCCGGGACCTCCGGAGCTTAAAGCAAGCATGCTAATAACTGTGCCACTGGGGCGGCACTAAGTTTGGAAAATCCAATGTTCGGAAAAATACTTTTATAATCCTCTTATTTTATTGACCATGCATTACCATAAAACCAGAGTTTAAATTTGTCGCTCTTTTTTTCGCTCTTTATGAAAAGTTTCGCTTTTCCTCCCAATAATATTCTTTCACTATTCGATTACGCTCTTACTCTTTAACGATAAACACAAAAACAAAATTATTTTGCTCTTTCAAAGTGATTTAAATTTTTATTTTTGATGTCGCTCTAGAAACAGGAAGCGTAAAAGTTAAAAATATCGCTCCCAATCAATACTACAGATCGATTGAAGAAAATGCAATAGGGAGCGATATATTAGGGAGCGATATTTGAAAGAAAATTTTAAATGGGTATTTAGATAAAGATCGGGAATATGGCCAACTAGGATGGAACTTGGCTTTTCCTTAACCGATATTGATGAAATTCGGCAGATTCGATGGAAATGGGATTCTTAAATGATTTTTAGAAGGAATTCTGGAATATGGCCAATTAGGAAGGAATTTTCCTTATCCAATTTTGATGAAATTCAGCCTGTGTGATGGAAATGGGATTGTCAAATGCTTTTTAGATAACGTTCTGGTATATGGCAAACTAGAAGCAACTTGACAATTTTTAATCCGATTTTAATTAAATTTAATGGCCATATTCCAGAACTCCTTCTAAAAATCATTTTAAAATTCCAATTGCTGCAGAAATCAAAAATTTGAATAAAAACGTTTAAGGAATAATATGTTCCATGCTACTTGGCCATATTCCAGAATGTTATCCAAAAATCATTTAAGGATCCCATTCCAAACGCACATGACAAATTTCATAAAAATCGGTTTAGGAATAGCCAAGTTCCATAATAATTGGCCATATTATAGAACTGCATCTAACAATCATTTTAGAATCTTATTTTCAAGGCACATATCGAATTGCATCATAATCGGTTAAGGAATAGCCAAGTTATAACCTAGTTGGCCTTTTTTCAGAACAGTAGATATTTTTAAATGTGTATCAGTTCGCTGACAAATCAGGCTTCCTAAAGAGAGAATTTTAGAAGGTTTTGAATACCGGTTGCCGTAATAACAAGAGGAAGAGCGAAATAATATTAATAACGAATTTATTCATCAGAGCAGAACGTATTTGCCAATAAAGCTCAATAACAAGGAGCGATTTATAATAAAAATAATGCTCCTGCTCTTGAGAGTGATATTATTTGTTTTACAATATCGCTCCTTATGATGAGCCTTTTAATATTTTTTATTTTCCCTCTTGAAAAAGCTCTATAGCGAAGAGCGAAATGCGATCCCTTTTTAAACTCTGCATAAAACCGACTGAGTTATAGTAAGTTTCGAACGACGTTTTACATTTCTGAAGGAAGCAAGAAATTACAAGGTCATTTGCTGACATAACAAATACATTCTTTACAGTATTGGAAAAACAAATTCTTAACATCTTAAATGGCATGTATACAACTAATAGTGGAGAACTTCAATGCTTAAAACTGCTAATGTTCAATTCATATTGGCCCAAGCAGTTTACAGCTTGATTTCGAAGAGACCGTCCAGCTCCTCCGATGTTATTGAATAAACAAAGGCGACATCTATATAATTCGTACATTTAAAACCGATAACAAAAAATATGAAAAGGCTGCCTTGTTAAAACTCAATATTCCTGAACAATGACGATTTTTCCAGAAACCATATTATAATTATAAGGTTCCCATAGTATAAACAGTAATTGCAGGAAGTACGCAACAGCCGATTTAACAATAGGTGAATCTAACATGCCGATGTATAAGCAACTGAAAAGTTAATATTTGGTTTTATAATTAAATAGAAAATGTTAGATAGGTAATTCTGTTGCTCCCCTACAGCTACAACTATCAAAGATAAAAATAACACTACCCTGCAAAATTTTGCGCCTGGACAATGAATAGTTGTTTTCGAGGTAATTTTTCACGCTGGATCCGAATCCGGGCTCAGAATTGCTCTATCACATCCGGTTTTTGAGATATTCTAACCTAAAAGTGCAAAAAACACTGTTTTTTGACATATTTGAGGTTATGTAGCAATGCAGTTTTTACTTTTTTATAAAAGCCATGTATGGGATCTTATTGTACAAGTCTTCCTCTTTCAAATGCCGTTGAATTTGCTCAAATATCATTTTTTTTCGCCTAGATATTGCATTTTCAAATTTGAATATTCGTGAATTTTTCTGTATAAAAACACTACCCTGCAAAATTTTTAAAATTTGGTGCCACTTGACAATGAATAGTTGTTTCCGAAGTAATTTTTTACGCTGAATCCGAATCTGGGCTCTATCACGTCAGGTTTATGAGATATTCTAACCTAAAAGTGCATATATACCGTAGGTATAAAAGGTAGTGTATTATGCAGTATACCGATAAATTCACGAACGTGCAATTTTGAAAATACGATATCTCGGCGAAAAAAAAACATATTTGAGCAAACTCAAAGGCATTTGAAAGAAGAAGACTTGTACTATAAGATCCCACACATGAACTTTTGAAGAAAAAACAAATCGCGGTGCTAGATAACCTCAAATACGTCAAAAAACAGTGTTTTGTGCACTTTTAGGTTAGAATATCTCATAAACCTGACGTGATAGAGAAATTCTGAGCCCAGATTCGGATTCAGAGTAAAAAATTACTTCGGAAATAACTATTCATTGTCAAGTGGCACCAAATTTTTAAAATTTTGCATGGTAGTGTAATTAATTAAAATCCCCACCTGGCTGGTTTTCTCTCACTTTTGTTTTAGTAACAGCTATACTGGTAATAGAACTGCATTTATCCGGAATTTTACAGTTTGTTAAATTTCCTTAGGGATTAAATTTTATTATTAAAAAAATTGTTAATTTGCGTTTGGTAACAGTTAATTCTTGCTCGTGTCAAATACGTCTGATTAATAATTTTTTTTTATCGGGGTCAGGCTACACTTTATTTAAACTTTTTACGAAACTTTGACATTTTCTAGATAACCATATTTCTTTCGAGAATTGAACCAAACAATTCAGGCTAATTTATCGGGTTAACTTCATTGAATTTCAAAGAAAGAACCATTAAAAAAATACAAAAGTTATGACAACGTTGCAAAAAAATCATTCCATTGTGGTAAAATTTCAGCAATAAATTAACTATTGGGATTATCTAGAATTAATAATATAAATATATTAGCTTGTTCTCTTCCACATATAAAATACATTCAAAATTTTTTATCTACATTATTATGCTTCTAGATAGTTAAGCCCATATAATCTAATAAATTTACCAACATTGTTTTGAATTTCTATTATTTTCTATATAGAAAACTCAAAAAAAAAACCTAAAAAACTAAAGAACATGAGTTTTATCAAAAACCCATAACCAAAATTGGAATATAATTTGATCAACTTGAAAATATCTTTATCTTTATATATTTGAAGAACACAACAACAACAACAAAAAAAAAAAAGTTGGCAAATTTAGTATGCTCCATACCATCAGGTCCAGATGGACCAAGTATTGGACAAAATTATGTAAATGTTACAACAACAAAATATTGTGAAGAAAATAAAAAAAATGTTAGATGATATTAAGGTTAAAAGTCAGAAAACTATTCAAAATCAACTTTTGTATTTGTTAGCTGTATGGGCTATCTATATACACATATATCCCATAAGCTGAATTTATAATCATCATGTTCACAATGTTAAAATGTCTATCATATAGGCTACCAAATATATTTCTTTATATTGTTGTGTATATGTGTTAATTTATTAGTACATACATATATCTTAAAGTTCTTATTTATATCCTTCCTTCCTTCCTAACCGTATTGGGACAAAATGTTATGAGACCAAATTTGTAAAGTCATGCCATTAAATTAATTTTTGGAATGTTACACAAGAGAACAATGTTTAATATATCTAAGTATGTTTGTTGGCCATCTGACTATATGCTTTTTATAATAATTTTCAGGGTTACGTGACAGTGAAAATTGTGTAAATAAACATTTTCTGTTAATTATGGTACTCTAAACTGTCTGTTAATGCCACCCTTATCGTATATCCATATATGTACAGTTGGGTGGAATACACATTTTTATTAATTCACAAATATTATGTAGGTACCAAACAAGTTTTATCATTTTTGGTGTTATCAATTTTATTATAAAATTATTTTTTTATTTTTTTTGTTATCTATAATTTTTGGTCATACACAGAAATAGAAAATTATTTATTTATTTAAATGCAAGGGAAAAACAGTATCACGACTAATATGTTAATACAAATCAATTAAAACATAAAAATTTAAAATAAATAAATTTATTTATTATTCAGTTTTTATATTATTTTGTTATCGCAGAGAAATAATAATTTAATTTTTTTTTATTTTTATTTTTTCGTTTGGGATAAATAAAATAATTGATAAAATAATAATAATAAATAGCAATGTATAATCGAGTGTGTGCGGATTTTCTGTTTTGATAATAGCATAAAATATTTTATTTTTCGTAAACATAACACGATATTTTCAATAAATGGAAATATACTCTCATGTATATATGTATATACATAAATTTCCATATTTTCATCAATTTTATATATCTGCGTCTGATAATTTATAATTTAATTAATTTTTTGTTTTTATTATAAATAACATTGTTTTTAAGAATTTATATACATACATATTATGTTCACTACTAACATTTTAATTTATTTTCATTGCTATATTCTAGTTGTGTTGCTGATAATTCATTAGGGAGAGCAAAAAAATATATTGAAGTGTCAGGACGTCCAGCAGCGGCTGTATTTCATTCACCATTGTACAGTAGAACACGTGATTCATATAATTTAACGTGGAGCATAGAATCGGCACCAAGTTTAGAGGAGATTCGATTACTGTATAGGAAATTAATGGTGAGTAATTTATGTTTTAGTGGTTTATCTTCAAGTCTGAATCACAAGGGAGTAGAGAATTATTTTGATTTATGGAGAATTTTATTTTAAAGAGATTTTTTTTACTGCTTTAAGATCAAATAATTTCCAAAATCCATTTTAAATCATAAATAAATAAAGCCTTCTGGAGATTTGATTCAAAAACGATTTATTACACTTTTTGAGTTTTTAAGATGGACGGAAAATTTTTTTTAAATTCAAAGCCATTTTGAGAACTCTTTTTTATGGAATAAATAACATAGGACAGACAATTTCATTTAACGATTGCAACGGTTGAAATAAATTATGATAAGTTTTAAAGAGAATTTTTATTTGTTATTTTGATTCTTATAATTTCCTAATTTATTTTGGTAAATAACACTTATTTTATCAATGTTTCTTCATGCTTATTGCTTTAGATGAGTATTTTAGTATATTCAAAAATCCGTCAAAATCATAAAAGTTTAAAAATATATATTCCTGAGATGGTTTTGTGATAATTACTGCTAGAAATTGTTCAGAAAAAGAACTTTGTTACTATTTGACAGAAAGCGCGAGAGGTTGGCTATGTATATTAATTTGAAAATTTGTAAATCTCTGCAGTCAGTGATGCTCACAAAATTACCAATTTTAAAAGGTATTCCTCGAAATATAATTGAATTTGTTCTCTGATTTGGATGTCTTGTAACATCTGTAATATTACAAATATTACAATAATAAGACATTTGAATATGTAAATTCAAAAGGTTTTACATCAGATTTATAAACATATTCTTCTTGGAAAAAACTCGTTTCAAATTATTTGGTTCGAGAATCTTAGAGAAGCTTTTATTGCTAGTGATAATAATGTGTTTAATCTAGAAGTTAAATTACGAGCATATGTTTTGTGTAGTTTTTGTTTTGCTTCAAATCTGAAACACGATAAAAACTTCAGGGACCTAAACTTCTTATAATATTCGGATAATGAACCAAGTTATAAAATTTAGGCTTCAGATGCAGTTTAAATAGCGAATGATTCTGAATTAAATGTTGGAGTATCCTTAAAGTTTCCTCATCAAACCTAGGTAGAAGTAAAATATGAATTAATTTGACCAAAGTTATCATAAATATGTAAATTTTATTATAATAATTTACAAGGCCTCCTATCGATATGGGCATAAAATGGAAAATAGTTTTCATTTGTCTCGCATTTATTTTAAAATTGGAACTTTGGATATGTTGTTTTCAATTGGTGGACTTATATTTTCGATTTCAAAAAAACCGTAGTCTAAAGTTTGATTTATATAATTGAATTGTTCTAGAGAAAACAATTTTTCTTTGTAAATAAAATTATCTAAAATAACAGATAAATCATATTTACAGGCCCCAAGATAAATATCATGTTTTATATCAGACCGAAAATTTTTGGTTACATGGAAATTCTTTAGAGTGACCATTTAATAAAATGTCTGTATTATATTAAGAAAGGTCGGTCCTACACCAGGAATTGGAAGAAAATGGCCTTACGTATCCTAACATAGTGTTAAGGCCGAGATTATCACCTAACATTTGAGCAAGTTTAAAATATAAATTACAGTTTTCATTTTCAGATATTATCTACATTCCATGTTCTTCAAGAAATTTAAGCATTTCGATCAGAGAATTTAATGAACGATTACATCCCAATTCATTAAAAGTAGTGGATTTTACGAAACCAGCAACAAGTATATTATTTAATATAGTTCTTGAAACTATAATATATTGCACAAATTTTGTGTCGCCCAAATTTGGCTTTTAATGGATCACTTATTTCCAAGTAGTATTAATGTTGAATTCATCCCAAATTAACCCGTTTACGATATTTTCTAGATTTTCCTTTAATAATAGCTGCTTATAATTATCAATTAATTTTTTTATCAAACCAGGAGTTTCTAAATATTTATTGATTTTAAATTTAAAGTCTAAGATTTACATGGTTTAATAGTTGGAGTATAATGTGAAATTACTTGTGCAATGTTGTAATTTATTGTAAATGGTTTCGGAGAATCCTTGTCAAGAAATTTCAAAAATTTAAATTCCGTGTTTAACTGGTCAAATGGGTTAGATAGTACTTGGGCGACATCGTCATTCAAGGTAAAACTTTTGAAAAATTTATCGAAAATAGGTGTCATTATAAATTTTGTAATTAAATTTTGAATAGCTATTATAGTTTTTCGTCAAATTTCTGGTCTCTGATGTGATTTTAGAAGAAATTTTGATGTATGTACTTTTAAACTGTCAGATACCATAAATATAACAGAAGATTCTTGAATGTTACTTGAATTATTTTGTATTATTTTCGGTCAAAGAATCAGGTATAACGTTCATAACAAGATCTATATTTGATGGTGAATTAATTTGATTACAACGATCAGAAAAATGTCGTGTCCGTCCTTCCGTCCGTCCGTCGTCCATCCAGTCGCACATTTTTATTATTTTTGTTTTGCCTCCCATTCTCACTAATATTGATAGATTTGATCGAAATTTTGTACAATAATAGATTTTAGTAATAATCATTTTGTGTTAACTTTTAGGTCCATTCGAGTATAGAATAGAGGGGGTTGCAGTGGAAGAGAAAACTGCCAAACAGATTTTCTCAAAAACGGGACCGACGATATTTTTGTTACGTTGATGATAAATTTGACAATTCTTCATTTATTTGTTCACATAATTTGAAGTCGATTGAAGCATTGCGTGGAGGTCATTTTAACAAAAAGGAGCAATATAAATTTGTTTATCTGTTTACCGAGGTATTGTCAAACTTTTCGAAGGAATATTATTCTACAGTTAATACACCTTGCAAATTCTAACAATTAGTTCCTAGGTGGCTTTGAGATAAAATGAATAGATTACCGTGTAATATGAAATTTAAATTTCTAAATTTACCTAAAATACTTCGCTGGTGGCAAATAATGCCGTCAACATTTAAAAATAATTATATCTAGTGAGCTTTTAAATATAGCAAGATATTCCCGTTTCTATGACATTAACATTTCTATGACGTTTTATTGACATTTTAATGATTGAAATTTCAACGCCATATTGATCGATACATTATTTGTGAATTACTTTAATAAAATCGCCTGTAAAGGTATTATTTCTGTATAATAACCCAATAAACTTTATTTCCAACTCGGAATTAGTGCTGCAGTTTTAATACGGAAATCCGAGTTGAAAGTCGTACTGTCATTTCCGCCATATTTACTTCAGACTGGACGCCATTTGTTTTTTGTGTAATTTAAGGTAATTATTATATTTTTCTGGTATAATAATTGTGTATTAATGATTTGCTTAACTTTTCTGTGCTTGATGTAAATAAAAGTGAAAATAATTCTTATAATAATTGTGAAAATGAAGAAGCTATGGGTTATGTGGAAGGCGCATTTAATAATAATAATAGTTGTGATAATATAAAAGAATCTACTAATTTGTATTCCACGGCAAATGATTTATCAATGAACTCGGATAATGACGAACATACAATTTTTTTTCTTGATTTGGAAACTGAGTTAGCCGAATGGGGATCAAAACATAATACCACTAATGAGGCGATGAATTCTCTATTAAGAATTTTGAGAAAATATCATCCAGAGCTTCCAAAAGATTGTAGAACCGTGAAAAAACTCCCAAAAAAATAGAATTAACACCAATGGGTGCTGGCTCATATTTACACTTCGAACTTGAGCATAAACTAAAACTTTTATTAACCATGGGTGCAATGTATGTATAATATATATGAATTAATTATTAAATAAATAAAATATTTTTTCAAAAAATATTCTGCAATATGTTTTTATTTATATAATGAAGAAAATGAGAGTATAAATCTAAGAAAATCCGTTTTATATTTACAAGGAAATCTGTGTGAAATGTACTAAGAATTACGTGTAATTTCCACACGGAAATTAGTACAATTTATATTCGGAAATCCACGTGCTATTCGTAATTGACATACTTGGAATTTTTGTGCCACTTTTCTTTGGCTAACAACACGGAAATCCGTGTAAGAATATTACTGGAATCCTCGTTCCGAGTGAATCTTTCGTACTGGTTTTCTTACGGAATTCCGTGCGATACGTTTATTGGGAAATTCTCTTGGTATGCAAAGTCGTATATAAATCCTAATAGCAAATTACTATGGGAGGCTTTACAATAATATTACGCCACTAGAGTGGCGCAGGTTTAGGAGAGCTGGGAGATATATAAAATGAAATGCTATATGACAAGGAGGTGGAATTCGGTAACAAATGATAGTTAACGTTAATTCTGATTTTGTATTATTTGTGTATTATTTCGTATTTTCGAATGGTCCCGTCCAGACTGAAGCACTGAGTAAAGAATTACATCGGCCAATTTCACGTTGCTCAGATAACATTGTGATCTGAACAAATGGCACAAATTTTCAGAAAATAAATTTTTGAAGATTGTGGATACTCTCTGAATGGAGTAAATTAAATTCTTTAAGACTTCCAACGGTACACTAGATTATGTATAACTGGCTCTAATTGTTAAAGGTCGAAGATGAAAAATGGCAAATACGACTTTGATTGCTGCTGTGTCAGTTCTAAATAATTTAACATTATTTGTGGATCTGTGATTTGGCGGTATGAGAGTAGAAGATTTAAATTGTCGTGATCAATTGTGATATTGGGGAAGAGGTTTCGAAATTTAAAAAAAGCCGTGCCATATTGTGCCAGCCCAAAATAAAGCCTGCCAAAAATAACGGAAAATGTTTGTAAAATATAAATGGTTTGTTTGGTGATCTTTAACGGATGCTTTCTGGGAAAATTGTCGTCCGAGGAGTCGGATAGGCCCAATTTTTTTTTTTTAGTATTCGTTTAATAACCAAATATTTTACGATAAATTAAATATTCCGCTTTATAATTATTACAGTAATTATACAAGAAAATACATGGTACAAGTTTATTTTTGCTCCTAAATGTATGCGAACATGACTATAAGTTATTTAAAAACTTTTATATTGAGGTGTAGTAAGCCATGAGAAATTGTTGGTAAACATTTTTTTCCAATCATAATTTTCATAGCATGCTATGTTTGAAACAATATAACAATGAAAGTTAAATAAATTAGGGGGTCGATTATGTAAGCATTACGAGTTTAGAGTTTCTCGAAATTGCGACAAAATGATGCGATTATGTAAAGCTTTACGAGTTCTCGTAATTGCGACTTGTTGCTGTTGTTTTACTCGTACAGATTTTTATGTACAATAGACAACTCGTGATGATTGAAAAAAAATCAAAATTTGCATAACAACCACAGTACTGTGCATAACAACAACCAAATTGTATGCCGAAAATGACGCTATTGGGCAGCACTTTTGTTTAAAAAAAACTGTTTCTCGTAATGGCTTACATAATTGCGTTAAGCCTGATTTACACGTATCGAACAAAATTTTTGCTTGATGCCCAACAATTTTTGTTAAAAACTTAGAGCTACACGCAATAGAAAAAAATTTCATGTGATAAAAAGAGAAAAGTATAAAACAAAAATGTCGGACATACTATAATTTTTTGGCGGTATAAAATCGACGATGTAATATTTTTGACGAATAGGGCGAAGATACTACTTTAATTATCAAAATTACCACTTTTTCCGTAAAATTGAAACTTTTCGAACGTAAATTTTAGTTTTGAATTTAAATTTTTAAAAAATAAAATTAAAGTGTTATACAAATTTCAAAAATCGCCATTTTGATTGTTTTGTTTTCATAAAATATACTCGGGTCGAGTATATTTTATAGTTCAATTTTTGCTGTTTATAGTAACAAATGTAAAAAATAAGAAAAGAACGCCTAACAAAATTTTGTTCGACATCGAGCAAAATTTTGTTTGTTAACGTTTTATCCCTCTCTGGCAAAAGAAAATTATGATATACTATCTTTTTATTTTTTGCTAGGCATCGAACAAATATTTTGTTCGCTACGTGTAAATCACGCTTTATATCGCAATTACGGCACACTGAGTTTCGAGTTCTCGAAACTCGTAACTCGTAATACGAGAGATACATAATCACACCCTTGGTTGAATGTAGTTTAGTAGTAATGTATTGGATTAGAGCGGCTAAGGTCTGGGGTTCGATTGTGCCCAAGGCATTTTAATTTAGTTTTTCCAATTTATATTTTTTTGACGTGATCACGTCTTACACCGAATGTTCAGAAAATTGAAACGAAATTTTGCCTTTGGTCGTGGGCAATTACTGTAAGCATTACCTTTAATTTAAATGTATGATTTCTTAGGTTGGTCCTTAGGTTTCATGCCTCACGCATATTATTATCGCAACGACGTCATCATCGTCATCGGATTTCACGCGATTTAAATGCTTGAACCAGAGAATGGCCCATCCGATCCGAACAATTCTGAAGTCAATTTTTGCGTAAAGCAACAGAGGTGGTTAATTTATTTTAAATTAAAATAATTAACTTCCACACTAATTTTAAATTTAATTAAATTTACAAAATAGAGATTTACAGGGTTTTACTGCACTATAGCGAGAGAATGCCTCTACTGATCGGAGTAATTCTGGTGCTAATTTGTGCATAAACAAAACTGTGGCAGATAATTTATTTTAAGTTAAAATAATTAATCTCCACATAAATCTTAATTAAAATTACAAACTACAAAATAGCTATTTGCAATGCTTGTGAGCAGTGTAGCGAGAGAACGCCTCTTCTGATCGAAGCGATTCTAATCTCAATTTGTGAGTAAAGAAACTGTGGTGGATAATTTATTTTAAATTAAAGTAATAACCCTCCACATAAATTTTAAATAAAATTGATATCTTCAAAATAGCAATTCAATATATAGAATATATAGTTTAGAACACTGCAGCGAGAGAATCCCTCATTTATTTGTGCGTAAAAAAACTTTGGCTTATAATTTATATTGAATCAAAATAATTAATCTCAACATCTTATAAACGTTATCACGCATAATACCTACGGCCGTGTAGACGACACAGCCCACCCCGATTTTTTTTTTTTTTTTGAAGGAAAGCACAACTTCCGCTGTTTGTCGGTTTGTAAGGTTTTTTGTGGGATGCCCCATATATAAATTGTATCCGTCCTAGGGCGGGCTGTACCCCCTAGTAATTTAATAATTGTTTCGATTATACCCTTTATGAATGTGTAAGATTTATATTTTATTCTTTCGCAATAGACATAAAAATGTTCCAACTGCTATAATTTGGTGAAAACGAATCGGACAATCTTCCTGACCATCTACGATTGTAGGCTTATAACTACGACTGATTCTTGGAGGTCGAAGGATTGCGTGTAATAGTAATGCCACAATACAATCCCTTGAACCTATGAAATAAAACAAAACATTCAATTAGTTGTGTTATTTGAATGTAAATTATAAGCGATTTACTTTTATCTTTAATTTCATCACTGGAGAACACCATGATCTTTCTAAAGAAATCTTCAAAATTATTCAATAAAGAAATTTGTGTGCCTTCATATATATTTTCGAAGTAGATATATATTAGTTGATCTCCATCAGGGTGTTTCTATAAAGGCCATTCGAGTAATAATTGATCTAATAAACTTTCGTCGTTTTGAAATTGCTGCACTCTATATTACGAAGTACGTTTCCAAAAATTGACCATTTGCTCCCATGGACTATGATATGATTTTGCAGCCAATATTTGAGTTCTGTAAGTTCTAAAAAAAAATTAAAAAAATTCCTTTATGCATTTTCATTTTACAGTAAACTCTTTATCTGGGTCAGTAATTTCTGCATCAATAACTGGTTGTACATTGCACTCTGAGCAGTTATTTTTTTAAGATCCAGGTTTCAACTAATTTTTAGTTGACCGATTCCTTTATCCCGGTTTTCTATGCATGAAATATGTCGTCTGTAATTTTATTTTTAAATTGAAATTTAATTTTTGTAATTTCAATAAATAATTTAAACTACCGACCGATTTTTCATTTCGAAACACTAGTTCTATAGTTTCGGCCTATTGTTTAATTTCACTGTATGTCATTTTGATTTGTTTTAGCAGGCAATAATAGTCAACTATCAATGAACCAATTTTTTCTGTTGTCTGTTGTTGAATTTATTAGTTGCTGTGTAAAATTCTAAAACCATTCGACTTTTCGCCGTGATTTTTAACAATTCTTTCAATTCTGACGCAACCAGGTAGGTTGGATACTGTAGATGTAGATGACCGTGAGCTCGGGTTGCTAATGTCGTTTGTAATTTTTTTTAACCTTTCCAGAATTCTGTTGTTAATAGCTGTGGAAATCGTGTCGGCGTCGCATAACATTGGTTTGCCCTTAAAAAGATAAAATACTTCATTATATAAATTAACAGAATTTAATTTCATTTTATTTAAATTTATATTTGAACACAAATTATTTTTTCTGCAAATTCTTAGTAATCAACGTTAATCTTCATTTCTATCAATTATTGTTTCATAAGCAATTCACAATTTTCCATATAATCTTATAAACTTGACCGAACAAATTCCGTTTTAGATAATAGAAATTCCCGATAATATGGATTTTGTCTAATCAAAGATCGACTCTGATCTATATTTAAACACTATAAATTCACTTAACCAAATTCATATTCACTAAACCAAATTCAACTTAAACAAACTTAATTTAATTTAAGTAGTAATAATTATAAAATAAAAATAAATTTTAGAAACATTTCCCGTTATACCAACACCTAAATACCACTGTATATGTATATGTAGATTATAGTTGCATAAAATAAGTTGATTTTGATGTGATATTTCCGCCATTCCTTGAATTTTTTTATGGAAAGCAATTTATCGCCATAAAATGCGTTTGTCACGTGTATGTATCTATTGTTTTTGAGCACTAATTAGCTATTTATTATATACAAATTATTATGCTCACTAATTAATTATCAAACACAACCACGATTTTTAAATGTACACCCACCATTATTTTAACAATTTCTAATATATTTTAATTTAATTTATAACCTACCTTTGCACGCAAAAATCTGCCTTACAATTATTATCACCGCGTTCTCGAATCTGAAAATTGTTACTCATTCTAGCGGTAAACGCAATGCATTTCAGTTTCTTCTTCTTTGTATTCTACATGTCCCTTTTTCTCCACACCGCAATAACAAGAAAACCAATTTTAATTATATAAAAAATAAAAAGCGACTGTTAAAAATAAAATTATTGCAATTTAAAATAAATTGATTTCCCAATCAAAGAGCAGTTTTTAAAAGTTATGGATACAACGGTATACGAAGATACTTTTGATTGTAATAGAATAATCCAATTAAGGATTACATATGTTTAGAAGGAATTAAGATTTTAAATTTAAATGCGATTCATAACAAAAACTAAAATTAATTGTCATTTTAAATTTAGAGAAGACATATACTCATTTTGGAAGGCTGATTATGGTTTTACCGGAACGTATATCTCTGTTAACATTTCATAAAGTAATTATTTAAAATTTGATGTAACCTGTTGTAACTAAAAAATCTTAAAGTGTTTTTTAAATTTTAAAATATTTGCTTGTTATTTAAAAATGATTAATTATTTAAAAATGATATAAGCCACGCGCATTATAACATACACATAATGGGTTTATTCCATTTTCTTAGTAAATACGTGATGTTAATACGTGACAAAACGATCATTTTCAAGAAATTCATTCTAATTCTAATCTCCTGTTTTTAAAGTATTTTAAGATTATAAATATTATTGTTCCATTTAAATTAAATCTTTAATTTTATAGAATATTTTGAAATTAAATTTTCGTTTTTCAAATATTTCATTATAATTTTAAAATGCAGCCTTTCATTTTCCAGGAAATTTTAAAATTAAATCTCCCATTTTCGTAATATTTTAAAATTGAATTTCCTTTTTTCAGAAATTCCATTCGAATTTTTAAGCTAAATTTCCCTTTTCCAGATTATTTCAAAATTTAATTTTTCTTCTCCAAAAATTACATTCTAATTTTAAAATTACATCTTCCAGTTCCAGAATATTTATATAAAATCTTCCGTTTTGCAGAAATTCCTTTCTAAATTTAAAGCTGAACATAACCCAATTAAAAATATTTTGGATCTAATTTTAAAATTAACTCTTCTATTAACAAAATTTCCAGTTTAATTTTAAAATTACATCTCCCTGTTCCAGAATATTTTAAACTTAAATATTCCTTTCCATATTATTTCAAAATTATCTTTCATTAATTCCATTCTTACCTTAAAATTACATCTTCCTCTTCCAGAATATTTTAAAATTAACTTCCATTTTCCAAAAATACTTTTTGTATCTGAAATCGAAATTCTGCAACTTAACATTAAATCTTTAATTTTCCTGAATATTTTAAAATTACATCTGTTTGTTCCAGAATATTGTAAAATTAAACTCCCGTTTTCCGGAAATCTAGTTTTAAAATAAAATCTTCTGTTTCCCGAATATTTTGAAATTGAATTAATGAAAATAAAACAAAAAGGGGAAATATTTTGAAATTAATTCTTCCATTAATACAACTTCCATTTTAATTTTAAAATTACTTCCTCTGTTTCAGAATATTTTAAAATTAAATATTCCATTTCTAGAATATTTCAAAATTGAATCTTCCATTTTCAGAAACTCCATTCTAAGTTTAAATCGAAATCTCCAATTCCCAGAAAATGATATCTTCTTGTTCCAGTATTTCAAAATTTAATCTTCCATATCCAGAATATTTTAAGATTAAACACATATTTGCATTCCAGATTGCACTAAATGTTCAATTTTTCAGAATATTTTAAAATTGAATCGTTTTATCCGAAATTCCATTCTAATTATAAAATTATACCTCCTGTTTCAGAATATTTCAAAGTAAAATGTCTGATTTCAAGAATATTTCAATTTAATTTTCCTTCTCCAGAAATTCCATTTTCATTCTAAAAATTACATCTAATTGATCTAGAATATTTTAAAATCAATTTTTTTTTTTTCATAGAAATTCCTTTCGAAATTTAAAGATAAATCTTCTTTTACTAGAATATTTCAAGTAAAAAAAATATTTTCATTGTAATTTTAAAATACAATTTTCTGTTAACAGAATATTTTAAAATTGAATTTTTCTTTTCCATAAATTGATTCCTAAAATTTCATACTAACTATTTGTAAAAATCAAATCTCTCATCTCAAAAATATTTTAAAATTAAATTTCCGTTTTCCAGAAGTTTTATTCTAATTTTAAAATAACATCTTTTTGTTTTAGAATATTTCAAAATAAGATCTTCCATTTTCCAAAAATTCTTTTTCTACCAAATCTTGAATCGGAATCTGCAATTTGCAGATTATTAAAAATATTTTTATTACAGATTACATTAAATCTTTAATTTGCCAGAAAATTAAAATTTTTTAAATTAAATTTTCCTCTTCCAGAAATTCCATTCTAATTTCAAAATTACACCTTCCTGTATGTTCCATTTAAAATCTTAAATTTTCCAGATTATTTTAAAATTACGTATCTCTGTTCCAGAATAATTTAAGATAAAATCATCGGTTTTCCAGAAATTCCATTCTAATTTTTAAGTTAAATCTCACGTTTCCAGAACATTTCAAGATTAAAAATATGTTCATTTTAATTTTAAAATTAACTTTTCTATTCTCAAAAAATTTCTCTTATGTTTCTAACATATTTCAAGATTATAAATATTTTCATTCCAGTTAAAGTAACTCTTAAATTTTATAGAATATTTTAAAATTAAATTTTCGTTTTCAAAATATTCCGTTCTAATTTTTAAATTCAGACTTTCCAGGAAATTTTAAAATTAAATTTTTGATTTTCAGAAATTAAATTTCAATTTTAAAATTTAATCTGGCATTTTCGAAATTTACTAAAATAAGATTTCCTTTTTCCAGAAATTCCATTCTAATTAGCTAAATCTCCCTTTTCCAAAATATTTCAAAATTTAATTTACCTTCTCCAGAAATTCCTTTCTAAATTTAAAGCTGAACATCTCCCTTAACAAGAATATTTCAATGTTAAAAATATTATCGAGATCTAATTTTGGAATAACCTCTTCTATTAACAAAAAAAAAAATTTTTCTGTTCCAGAATATTTTAAAATTAAATATCCGATTTCGAGAATATTTTAAAATTTATTTTTCCCTTTTCAGAAATTCCACTTCTGGAACTCAACATTAAATCTTCAATTTTCCTGAATATTTTAAAATTACTTCCCTTTGTTTCAGAATATCTTAAAATTAAACTTTTTTTTCCAGAAATCTAATTCTAATTTTAAAGCTTAATCTTCCTTTTGTAGATACTTTAATATTGAAAATATTTTCAACATTGAAAATTAAATCTTCTATTTTCAGAAGATTTTAAAATCAAATCTGTCATTTACAGAAATTACATTCTAATTTTAAAGCAAAATCTCACTTTACCAGAATATTTCAATATTAAAAATATTTGCATTCTCATTTTAAAATTAAATCTTCCATTAACTGAATATTTTAAAATTGAATTTTAATTTTCCAGTAATTTTATTCTAATTCCTAGAGTTTTATTTTATTTTAAAATCAAATCTCTTATCTCAAGAAAATTCAAAAATTAAATTTTCCGTTTTCGAGAAATTCTAACTTTAAAGTTAAATTGCCATTTTCCAAAATATTTCAAGATTAAAAGATTTTTCATTTTACTCTTAAAACTAAATCTTTCGTTTCCCGAATATTTTACAATTAAATTTTTTCTTCTATAGGAATTCCACTCTGATTTTAAGTTTAAAAATATTTTCATTGCTGTAATCTAAAAAAAAAAAATCTTTAAATCTTTTTTTGCTATATCTTTAATTTCCAGAATATTTTAAAATTGAATTTTCATTTTTCAGAAATTTTTCTTTTCCAGAAATTCCACTCTAATTTTAAGATTAAAAATATTTTTATTCCAGATTATTTTAAATTTTTAATTTTTCGGAATATTTTAATAATTAATTTTCTTTTATCAGAAATTAAATTCAAATTTTAAAATTAAATCTACCTTTTCCAAATATGTTAAAATTAAATTTCTGTTTTCCAGAAATTCCTTTCTAATAGCTAAATCTTCCTTTACAAGAATATTTAAAGATTAAAAATATTTTCTTATAATTTTCCATAAACACAATTTCCATTATAATTTTAAAATTACATATCCTGTTTCAGAATGTTTCAAAATTTAATTTTTCTTCTCCAGAAATGTCATTCTAATTTTGAAGCTAAATCTCCCTTTTCCCGAATATGTCAAGACTAAAATATTTTCTTTCTAATTTTAAAATGAAATCTCTGTTGAACACAAATGAAACAGCACAACGTGAATAGAATTGTACTTGTTTTTATTCTATTAGTTTACTCATTATGTCTTGTATTGTTCTGAAACCGTGCCATTTTATCACGTATCATTTTATTGATGGACCGTGATATTCTTGCCAACATTTAAATTTACTCTTCAAGGTCGAAAGTCTAACTAAATATGGTTTAAAATGATATTATGTTGAAATTTCATTTATGTAGTTTAATATTTTGAAAGATTAAAAGACAAATCTTTTACGCTTTCAAAAGTTTTTTAACCCCACAATATCCTAATTCAAGCGATATGAATAGGGGAATATAGCAGCGATCCGGCCATTGCCAATTCGCGCAGTCTCTCTCTTTAGCCGAGGTACAAAATGTGGTTTCTATAAAACGCGCAATTATTCGCGCACATCCTGTTGTACCCACTATTTCCTTCAAAGTACATTAAATCCACTGGAAGCAATTTGTATTTATATTTGTTATATAGTAGTACAGGTTTCCCACATATAGAGAGATTATGGAGTAAAAAACTTTTAAACAGGCGTTTATCGCTAAAATTGAATCCTGAAAAGTTAAGAAGAGCTAAAGCTTTTGTTTAAGTTAATGTTTATAATGGTTAAAATAGAGCTTTTGGTTTATTTAAACTTACGTCAGTTTCGTATCCAACATATTTTTAAAATACATATGTTCCAAAGTTGGAAAGGTCCACAATTATTTCAGACTTTTAATCAAATGTTTTCTTTTAAAGTTAGTTTACATTTTACAATCTTTTGAATACCGCAGCCTTACACAACGTAAAACCTAGACGTTAAAAATCTAATTTAAAATGGATTTGCTCAAAAAGAACTTAAAAATCGAACAAAAAAGTTGGCTAATGAAAAGCTTTTCGAGGTCTCTAATTAAAAAATAAAATATATTTTCCCGTTTCAAAATTGAACTTTTTTTGTATGGGGGGTAATTTTTCAATGTTATTGAATTTCATCTCGTGCTCCCAGTATTCAAAACAAAGATAGTTAACATTTGATGTTTAGTTCTTGTGACTTACGTGATTTTGACATGTATAAACAATTTTCAATATTTACATTTAGGCAACAACTTAACGAACCATTTATAATTTTACTTCCATTAGATTTCAAAGAAAAACTTAAGGTAAGTTGGCTTTTGAGCTTTAGAAAGTTTGACCTCGAAACTGGGGGAAAATTATAATTGCAGTATTATTAAATTTCAATAATTTACGATTGTAAACCATCAATTTGAAATATTATCGTTTTTAATCTGTCACTAAGCTAAGAAGCTTTCAAATTAAAAAATTTACTTAAAATAAACATAAATTGAAATTCGCAATTGATTTTTTGAATAATGGAGGATTTCTCGCGCATTGTAATTTTAAACCTAAATAGATTTTTTAAATTAAGCTTTCTGTTGATAATGGTTTCTAAGTTTATTTACGAAAATTTTTAGTTTTGTGCTTTGCAAAGAAAAATCTCTACCTTAACTCTTAAATATCAGGCTAATTTTCTTGTTAAGTTTTATTTCCCAGAAAATTTGTAACCAAAATATTGACCCTTTTTTAAAAATCGGAAAATTGCTTCAAAAGGTATTGACCAGTAAGAGCGATGAATTTAGGTCTGTTGGTTTAAAATAACTAATTACGAGAGAAAAGAATTATTCTAAGAAAGTTAGAATAATTTAGTAAATTATTTCAGTACTAACAGAGCTTTTAAAATTTAAAGTGGTAATCTACTTTCTTCAAAGATTAAGACATTAAATAGTATCTAACAAAAATGAAGATCATTTGACAAATTATTCACTTTACGGAACGTTTTTTAGAGAAGCTTTAGAAAATATGTTGGAAAAATTTGGATTTAAAATTTAGGAATTTGTAATTCATTAAAAACTAAATTTAAAGATCTGTAGATTAAATTAAACAATCTAAGGTTTAACCCGAGCTTGCAATTCGAAAATTTGTTTAAACATTTAAATTGCCAGAAAATGTATGAATATTTTTTTTTGCAAATCTTCGAAGTTCAAATTAAGAAAGCTAATTATTTTCGAGATTTTAATGAGTTTCCGGATTTTTTCCTCCTGATAAATTTTGGCTTTAAATAAATAAAAAACTTTACTCGTGAAGCTTTCACAATGTTATGGTGTAGGTAGAAACTTAACAAAGGCCACGAATTTAGTTAAGCAAATTTACAACATTTAAAGTTTAGTTTATCATAAAGATTGACAATATAAATCAACAACAAAATATGAATCGAAGGCAGACCTGAAGAGCTTTTAATGAATACACTTACATTTTTAATAAAATTTAATTTTGAAAGCTTTGAGTATTTCAAGTTAAACATTCTTCTTATTATAAAAGTTTTATTGTGATTTATAAAGTTATTGTAATAACTTTCCAGGAAGCCAGTTTGGTTTGGAAAATAATTTAATATAATTCGCTCGACGCGGATACACGAAAAAAAAATTTAAACTTTTAATCGTTTTGGCAAAAGAAAGTATCTAGTATTATACAACATTGTTTGTGTATTTGTTTTTTTTTTTGTCAAAAGTTTTGTATCATGTAAATGAAAAATTATTAGATTACAAATGAATCCTCAATACATGCCATGAAAAGCTTTCGTAAAAATCATTTATCGTATGCACGAGGAAGCTTTTCACAATTCGCATAAGTATACATTTTTTATACATGAACTTGTCGGGGCAGCAAGTGAATGACAAACTTTTAACTACCATAGTTTATAAAACGAATTTTTTTTCTTAAATATTATTTGATGATAAACTTTTCGTTTTCACTAACAGGAAGCTTTTAAAGTAATGAAAATAAATCCTAAAAATTGTATCAAAAAATAAACGAACGGTAATGCACGGTTTTTAGTTATATTACAACATCGAAAGCTTTCAGCTTTCAAAATCATGAGTAAAGATAACGAAATTGATGAAATTTTTGAACTCTATCAATATCTGGGGATAATCGGGTTGATAATGAGAGGCAAATGTGACAGTTTCGGAAGGGAAAATGAAGTACAATGTAGCGCATAGAAATACACGATGTTTGGTCGAGAAGTGCATTATAATTTTAAAAAGCTAGAGCTGCCTGCCAAAGAAGAAGGTACTTTATTACTCTGAAAAAGCTGGCAAAATTATTAATGATTGTGTGGTTCTGCAAAACAGTTTGCTCATAAAGCTTTCTGGTATATAGATAGCTCCAGTTTTAACAAAAAAATTTAATTGGAGTCTATGTACCGGTAACTGCCACCAAGCTCTAAAGATAGCGTATATAGTTCCTTTGTTTAAAAAAAGAGACAAACATGATCCATCTAGCTACCTTCCAATATCAATTGTTCCAAAATTTTCGAAAATCTGATTATAATTCGTCTGAACAATTATTTACTTAAAATAAATTATTTAAGTGATAGACCATATGGCTTTACTTCTAGCAAATGCACCGAGGATGCTCTTCTTGCGTTTTCCAATAAAATGTATTCTAGTCTTAATAACAATAAAAAGACAGACGCGGTATTCATAGATATAGCCAAAACTTTCGATTGCGTTAATCATTCAATACTATTGCTAAAATTTGAACAAATTGGCATTATAGGTGCCTCGTTAAACTGAACTAAATCATATTTGAAAGAAAGAAAACAAAGTGTAAAAATTAAAAATGTCAACAGCAGTCAATTAATCATAAATGTGGGAGTCCCACAAGGGTCAGTTTTAGGCCCTTCTTTGTTTTTATTTATGTACATAAATTCGTTGTTTTTGATATGGCACTAGTTTATTGATGCGATAAATATGTCGACCTATCTATGTATATTAACATAAACGATGACATGAGACTGCTTAGAAACTGGTTCGATTCGCACAAGCTATTACTGAGTTCCAAAATCAATTATACGATATCTACAGTAGGTACATGGCAGACACCAGAATTAAATATCAACAATCCAGGTTCGCGGAATAGTAACGACGAACCACTAACAATTTAAATAGTAACCGAATTCAAACACATTATAATTGGAAACCTCATATTAATCAGTACCTACATTTTGTTCGCAAACCGAGAATTGAGAGTAGAATAACCGCAAATTTTTAGTAGTGGTAGATTGTGTGTATATTAGTGGCCACGTGAGAGTTGTTTAGTTTTTATGAAATTGACGTCATTTAATTTTCTTCTGTCTGTTAAAAGTGCTTGTATGTTAAAAATCATTAAACAACCGAAACTATTTTATTTAAATGTTTTTTTCAATAACAAACACGAAAAATAATTTATCCTTTCACTCAAAACAAAGTAGTAACAAAAAAAATGTTACTCCATAATCAAAAACAACAACAAATCAAGTCTCTCAAAAATAATTTTGTTTGTAGAATGACAAATCTCAACTCAAAAGCAAGAGAGAAGTATAAAACACGAGAAGAGAAACGAACATAAGCACCAAAAAATTCAACCGATTCACCCGATTTAATTATTTTTGATGCTTACTGTCCTAAAAAACGCACAGATACAACAAACAAAAATAATAGAACACAACCACAAAAATGTATACTATACATCGTGTACGAATACAAAATTCTCAATTCTCGTGTCTCGGTTTGCGAACAAAATTTACGTACAGTTGTGCAAAACCATGATTATTTCCATTCGGAAAATGGACCTTATACCTTTAGTTCCATTCGATGTTCTTAAAATTTACTATTTTGCAATGGTCGAGTTTAAAATTGAATATGGCATTGTATCATGGGGCGGAATGTACTTCGAAAATTTAAGATCACTTTTTATTTGCCAAAAACATGCAGTACGATTATTTAATCGTAAGTCACGATTGACGCCGTCTCTTCCTCCTTTCCGGATGTCAAATATTTTACCAGTACGGTATATTTTTATCTATAAGGCACTAAGTATTTTTTTCTGGCGTTGTGGTAATTTAAATTTCAAAGTACTGAGATATAAGCTTCGAAACAATTGTCTTGCCGTCCCAAAACCACTTAAAGAACATTTTCGAGGATCGTATACTTATCTTGCACCAAAAATTTTCAATGATATGCGTGTGCAAATTTAGTTATCAAACATTTTTAAGAGCTACTAAATTTTGGTTACTATAGATCTTGAGTATCAAAATGCTAAAGCGCTCATTAAGGGAATATGATGAGTGAGGGTTTTATTCCCTCAAAATATTCCTTAAATAGCTTAAGTGGTTTGATGGTATTGCTGTTAATATCAAAAAAGAAATAAAAGTAAAATTCAACCAGCGAATCCGCAAATATTTTAAGTTTTCCCAAATTTTGTAACAATAAAGTAGTCCACAGAATTTTGACAACAACAAAATTTGGTCACGGAATTATTAAAAATTGTCTCTAGCACATTTATAAAATGTAAGAATCTAAAGCCAAACTTACTAATTGTCACTTAATATAATTTAATCACTGTTTAATTTGAGTCTGCTCGAAACTTAAAAGCTCATAAAGCTTTGTAGGATTTTCTTTAAAAATTAAATTACTGTTAAGACAAAAAACGAAACCAAACCTGCAAAAATTTGCTAAATGGCTGCATATGAACAGTTGGCTGAATTTTTAAGAGTACAGGCAATTTTAACTTCGGATCGTAGTATGTCATACAGATGTTTTTGAAGATTGAGTCCTTCTCCTAAAACATTACGGCTCCTGTGCCTTTTTTCAACCTTATAAGTAAAGAAAACAGAATAGTTACATTTGCAATTGATATCCTATAGATACAATAAGCAAAAGGTTAAATTGAATTGTAAAATTTGAATTTGATATGTGAAGGGTTGCATTTTTTGTGTATAAAAGCACATAAATATTTATAGAATTATGTAGCAACAAAGGTATTACCAGTAACATCAAAAGCACAACCAAAGTGAAGTTCAACCTTTAAAGCTGAGTTTATAACATAGTAAGATAGGAAGATAAGAAGATAGAAAGATTGAGATGACCAATCAAATTATTTAAAATCTCACAAGTCCCGCCTATTAGTTTCATGCTCTAGTTGCAAAATTTCGTACTTTTGATAAAAATAGGTTAGTAGACGGGGGCTGGTTAGTTTTAAATAATGTGGTGGTCGGGTCAATCTTCCTATCTTCCAATGTCATTAAAACAGCTTAAAATCTCAAGTATTTACATTTTTCATATTTGGCAACAACAACAGCTTACAAAGAATTATGATAACAACAACATTTCCTAAAGGTATTACTAAAAATTTGATGTAACCTGAATATTTCAAAAATTCTAGAATCTAAAAATGAATGCCTTTAATATTTTAATTTTAAAATTCGATTCGCTTAAATCGGCGATTATAAAAGTTCAGTCGATTGTTTAGTAAAAACACAAAATAGCAGGTTTAATTCCGCACCATCCAATTAAGATTAATGCAGAGATAATACAAAAAAATATTCAGCTTACTACCCCTGGTTCGAAAGCCTGATCCAAATATCACCATTGTTGAGTGCTTAACTGTTTTTGGAAATTATGAAACCCGAAAAAATAAGATGGTTTGTGGAATTCCGCTAATTCGGGCACGTTGTCATGGGTGAAGTTTCGGATAATCCTCAAATTACTTTTGGCAATGATTTATTAGCATTTCATGACTCGTTCGAATTAAATTCAGTTGAAAATGTTCGAATAAAAATTCACCATCAATACTATCAATTTATGAATTTATCTAAAGAATTATATCATATAATAGAGGTGGCTAACCCAAATACCCGTCCGACCATTTAGCATGACATAGCACGTATTTATAGGGAAATTTTGATAAAAGATGATCAGCAAGAATGACAAAAAATCTGGTGGCGTAAAAGCTGAGGCGTAGATAGAAAATGTTACAAATTTCGTACCGTACATGCGATGCACCAAGCGCTTCGTGTCTTGCGATCTAAACTTTTTATCAATTGGCTGCAGGCGAAGAAATGGAATTTGCCGAAGCGTCTCGTGTTCTGAAGTCAGACTTTTACTTCGATGATCTATTAATTTGTTCAAATTCTGTGGCAAATTCCAAAAATCAAGTAAAATTATCCGTCAATTTTAATTCCAGGTATTTGTGATACAGAAAAAGACGTATTCTACTTTACGTTCAAAAAATATCCGTTATCTAGCCCATATTCAAAACTATATGTCTTATCAGAGCCCAACTATTTGACCTTTAAGGCTTCTGTGGTCCAATCGTGTGTCTTACAATATTATTTATGCAATTAATTATGAGGAAGCTCCAAAACTCTTCATCTTTTTTCTATTGTTAAACTCGGTATGGGATAGAATCGTAATTAGATTTTAAAAATTAATTAATTTTTTCACATTTCGTGTTTAGATTACTTAGCCGTTATTTTGGTATTTCACTATTCGGCCATAAAATAACAGAATAGGGGCTAGATAAATCCAGGTAAAAATTAGTACCATTAATTGGGACATGTCAATATTTGCTTCATTTTTTGGTAAGAAAATTTATAATTTCTGCAAACAGAAAATCTTAAATATATGTATATATAGGACAAACAGATAGACAACTTTTGCAGTAATTTAAAGAACAGCACTAATGAATTGAAGGCAAATACAAAAGTTGGTATAAATTAAATAAAGCCAGACTACAGACTCATTTACTGTAGATACGAATAATCTTTTGTTATTTACATTTCGTTCGGAATGATTAAACCAACTTTAGTATGATATCTCCTCATCTCAAAATGAATTACTGTTTGCATTCTTGATGACAAAAAAATAACTGAATCAGGTATAACTTGTACGTAAAACAAATATCTTAATCGGTTCTCTTGTCAGCTGCAAACACACTATATATATACGAAAAGTGCGGTAATATTTCATACAATCAAAAAGTCATAACTTTGGTCTGGATATTTTCTCTCAGCTATTTAATTTTCTTGTACTTTTATCAACTTTTCATCTCAATTTCTGTCTTGTTAGTTTACTATATACATACAGTTATGTATGCCCTAACTATATACGTATTATACAGCAAATATATAAGAAAAGTTAAAACTTCATATAATAAATGTTAGTTCAGATAAAAAAACATAAATTCTGATCTCCAGCAGTACTCTCGATGTGTTTGCTAAGTTGAGTTTAGTTTTCGTGTAGATTTTCATTCCTTCAAACAAAGAAAAATAATAATTTTTGGATAGAAACTTTTTTTTTTATATAATTTTTTGTTCGTTTATAGAAAACTAACAATGACGTGGTGAAAGTTCAATTTTAATTTTTTTTTTTTTTTACAAAAAGTATTTTTGCTCATTCAAATTTAAAATAATGAGTTTTTCAGTTTTGAACACAAACAAATAATACAAAAAAAAAAAGTAAATTTAAAATAATAACAGTAATTCTATGTACATTATTATGAATGGTGATGATATTTTAATTATTTTTCCCTTTTGATGGATATAAATTTTCCAAAAAATTTAATTTTAATTTTTATTTATTTTTATTTTATTTTCCAGATGAATGAAACTTATCAGCATCCAGGAAAATGGCACGATATAATATTAAATCCAGATGCAAAATTGACAGATTCTGTCCATCATAAAATGACGTATACAATTCGTGGATTAGAACAAAATTCTGTGTATGAAGCAATTGTACAGGCAAAAAATCGATATGGATGGAATGAGGTATGTTAGATTTTCTCAAAATATTCATTTATTTTTGTTATCTGCGGTTAGGGTTTAAATGCGGCAAATGGGTTTATTATTGTTGGTATATGTTTGTTACCTAAACCCACTTAATAATTTTCAAATAAATATTATATGTTCATATGTGCTTATGTGTATATATGTATAACAATTTATCAACATCACCCAGTTTCCTCTGAACCAAATGAAAATCATAAAAATTATAAAATGCTTAAAAATTTCCAGCAACAAAAATGACGTAATAAAAATATAAAAAAAAAAATGAATATGGGAGATGTTTGTAATATTTTGCCACATTAATTAGTAATTTTATTTTTGTATTATAATTTTTAAAATTTTATTTGTTACATATTTTAAGATTTTGGAGGTATTACGTGTAAGGAGGTGGAAAAGTTTTTAAATTATTTTACTTTGTGAATCGTCAGTTTTCACAATTTTTTATTTTTTTTTTTTGGTTTTTGTTTGTGGGGAAATGATTTTATTATAATTAATTTTGTAAAAACTAATTAATAATTTTGAATTAAAGAAAAATGAAAACACAAAAACCTAAGCTCTCTCGCTTAATATAAAACAACAAACACACGTCATGTATGTATACACAGAGAAAATATAAATTTTAATTTTTAATTTGGAATGACATATAATTGGATTTGGTTGTTTTAAAGTCGAAAGTTTGGTATATACAGAGCAACTACATTGTTTGAGAAAATATAGCGCGACGGTGTTGCTGGGTGGGTGGTTGGTGGTTGGTGGTGTAGAATTTTTTTTTTTCGTTTTTGTTTTTTTATGTGGTAATTTTATTTCTATGTACACAGTTAAATATATATTTTCCATCGTAATGGGTTGATTTGGTTTTTAGCAAAAGATTGGAATATTAGGGTAGGTTTTTTTCGTTTTTCATTGTTTAGTGTTATTGTAGAGTTTACATAACAAATATTAGCTTTAATTTTTTATGACACACACACACACATTTTTTTTTTTTTTGTGAAAGTGTATCCATATACGGTGTCTACGTGTGTGTGTGCGTGTAAATTGGTGATGTATATACATAGCTATTTATATAATTTTTGTTGTTGCGGATTTGATTCAGATATTATCGGATTTTCACATGAGGCGATATTATAGAATATTTTGGGTATAATGGTTGTTGAAGGTTTGGGTGACAATGTTTGTTTTTTAGACTATATATAGAGATAAAGTAATTGGTGTGGATTTATCTTGTCAAAATGTGAGCCAACGTATATATACGGGAATATTATTTGTAAAGTGAAAACATGTTTATTGCGATTGTCAGTTTGTTTACAGAAATTTGTGTTAAAGCAGGGGCCTGACATAAATGATACAAGATTAGTAAATCGACTAAAGATAGAACTTTTATGATAATATAGAGACCAAACAATTTATTTTTTTTTTATATAATGTTTATGATAATGAGATGTTGATTTAATATTTTAACATCGAAAACCGAATAAATTTTACTGAAAGTTTTCAATGTGAGGTAAATAGCGATAACATTTAATTTAACTTATTCTTTCAATTCTAATTCTCGGAACTCTTTCGGAACGGATTTTTCCGCGGAATATTAATTTGGAATAATTTAAGCTTATATTTGACGTTTAGACAAGCTTTATTCTGATCTACTACGATTTTATTAATAATGGACCGAGAATTATAGATTCTTCAACTTGCGGATGTAATATCAGCAGATGTTCGAATTCCAACTATTTTAGAGGAACATATATAATCTGGGTTAATTGAGTTTTCGGCCCATGAATGATACAGCAAGCTTCTTTTGTATATGATAATGATTGTTTAGTACCAATGTGTCAGCTAAATGTTCAAACTAATGGAATTACGTATAGAATGTCGATTGGGACCAGCAACGGTCTTGAGTTTGAAATTTGAATTTTGAATATTGAGATTTGAGATTAGATATTTCTTATTTGATATTTGGTATTTGAAATTTGATATTTGATATTTAATATTTGTTATTTGATAATTTATAATTGCTAATTGTTAATTGATAATTCATAATTGACATTTGACATTTGACATCTGACATTTGACATCTGAAATTTGACATTTCATGTTTGATATTTAATATATGGTATTTGATATTTGATATGTGATATTTGATATGTGATATTTAATATTTGATATTTCGCATTTGATATTTGCTATTTAAAATTTGATATTTGATAATTGATATTGGATATTTGATTGATAATTTTAACAAATTTTTTATTGGTTTTTAGCTCTTGGTTTTTCGAAAAAATTGTATACTAAGGCGCTTCCACGTAAAAAAGTTGTACATTTGAATAAAAATAAATTTGATGAGACAAAACAAAATTAAGTGAACAAATCATATGATGTTTATTGAATTTGCATTTGATTTTCAATGTGTAGCATTTCCAAAATCGATCTTTTTCTAAAACTGTTTTGTTTATCGAGAATTTTGATATTATCTAAACCGATTTGGTGGTTTGTACCTTTCAAATATCGTGAGAGTGCACTAATGTTTGAATTTTGATCTTTATTGACGCCTCGTCTGTGTTGGTAAAAACTTTTCCCAAAAATTGTTTAGTCTGTATAAGTAGCGTTGCAACTATGGTCGACCTGGTACACCACATTTGATTGTTTCTTTAAAGGTATGCTATCTTTAATCTTAAAACAATTCGTTGTTTAAACTTGTGACTGCCCGTCCAATAATTTTGAAATTATAATTTTTGAAAAGATTTTTAATTTTTTCGTAAAAATGTTTACATAAGGAATGGCCAAATAATTTGTGATATCATTTTCTGGTCGGGAAACCGGATTTATATGAAAATGTCTTTATTTCCAAATCATGTTATTTATTAATTTTTCAGGATACTGATTGCGATGTATCTTTCAAAATTTTAAGATTTTTATTGTGAAATTTAGTATCGCAAAGTTTAAAAATTTTTTGGATTAAAATTTGTATGGTGTTAAATTAGTAAGATGTGGGAAGCCAAAAGTGAAAATTTAGATATCTGCCAGACCAAGTATCTTTGTGGTACGAATCACAGGAAATTTTGCCGTTTGGTTCACGAATCAACAGAATGTCCAAAAATGAAATTTCGTTATTTGTTTTTCTTTCTAAAGTAAATTTTATTCTGTTGTTTTTTGAATTAAAAGCTTCTAAAAATGAATCAATTTTGTTTATTGGTACCGCTGTAATTATATCATCGACATACATATCTATAATAGCACAAAGTTTGGAAGTCTAAAGAGTTTAAAAGTTAAATTTCTAAATTTTCCATGAGTAAATTTGCAATAATGGGACTTATTGGTGAACCCATAGGTGAGCCAAAAATTTGTTTGTGAATTTTGTTATCAAAAACAAATTCTGAATTATTTAAAACGTTATCCAAAGCAGTAAAAAATTGTATTTTTGTTAATTTTGATTTAGAATTTCTTTTTATATTTCTCCAATTTTGACTAGTAATATTTTTTACAATTTGGTTATCGACGTTAGTAAATAAAGAGGTGACATCTAAAGAAATTAACAGAAAATTTGTTGGGATGGTTACATTACTGATTTTATTTTTGAAATCTTCAGAATTTTGAATGAAAGAATTTGTTTTCCAGACACAAGGTTTTAGAATATTGAATATTGATGTTGGACTGTCTATGGAACTTACAATTGGTCTGAATGGTATGTCTGGTTTGTGAATTTTGGGTAAGCCATATAATTTTGGGATCACTGGTGTGTAACTTGTTAATTTTTTCTTTGTGGTTAAATTTATGTTGCCCGAATTCTCCCTGTCCCTTACTAAAGTATTAATCTTTGTCTGTATTGGTGTCGAGTTGTCCTTAAAAATCTGTATGTAAGTAGAATTGTCATTTAGTAGGTTATACATTTTATCACTGTAGTCGGTTCGAAAGTTAACACCGTTGAAACTCATACGATTTGTTCATCTAATTTGGTTTTGTCTCATCAAATTTATTTTTATTCAAATGTATAACCTTTTTTACGTGGAAGCGCCTTAGTATACAATTTTTTCGAAAAATTATATAGCGGTGTATTTTTATGAAAAGTCGGTTTTCGAAAGGAATTTGTGATTGCCATAGTTTTTTTTTTATTTATATAAATTTTGGAAAAAATAATTCATTTTGCTTTTGAGTATGAATCCGGATTGGATTCGAAAGCTAAAGCTGTAAAATAATTTTTTAAATAAAGAGCTCAAAACCAATAAAAAATTTGTTAAAATTATTTAAATATTGGCTCAATAAACATAAATATAATATTTCATTGATTATTGATTTGATATTTGATAATTTATAATTGCTAATTGTTAATTGATAATTCATGATATTTAATATATGGTATTTGATATTTGAAATTTGATATTTGTTATTTGATATTTGACATCTAACATTTGATATTTAATATTTGGTATTTGATATTAAATATTTGATTTTTGATATTTTTTTAAGAACATCTTTCCGCTAATATAGCGTAGTAGTAGGAAACAGCTGTGATGAAAAGTAATAAATAATAATTAGTTACAAAATATAAAATTCAATATACGAGTATAGCAAAACAAAATTAGTTTCAGTTTAAAACATTTGCAAAAATTATTGATAATAAATAATAATGAAAATACCTTAAATATTGTATGTTCATTAAAAAAACCAAACACTGAATACACACGTAAACCTGTGAGTCTTACAACTGCTCTAGCGGTTTGCATAAATAATAACTTTAATATTCTATAAATTCTTTTATCTTAGTAGATGATTTAATTGTTTTTTCTAAGCTATTGTACAGTGTTAGCCAATATTTAGATATATTAGAAATTAAATATAGTTCACATGTGACATTTGACATCTAATATTTGATATTTAAAAATTATTATTTGGTATTTGATATTTGAAATCTGGTATTTGATATTTGGTATTTGATATTTGACATGTGACATTTGACATCTGACATTTGATATTTGATATTAAATATTTGGTATTTGATGTTTGATATTAGAAATTTGATATTTGATATGTGGGATATTTGATATTTGACATTTGAAATTTGACATCTGGCATTTGATATTTAAAGAACAACTTTCCGATAGCATCAAACAATTGTGATGGAGTAAGTAATAAAAAATAATTAGTTACCAGACTAGTTAGTTACCAGATTTAAATTTCAATACGAGTATAGCACGAGTATAGCTACACGAGTATAGCAAAACAAAATTAATTAAAGTTTGAAACATTTTCAAAAAATGAATCATAATAATAATTTAACTTATTGTATGTTTATTACAAAACACCAAACACAGAATACACACATAAACCTGTAAATCTCATAATTGTTTTATCGGTTTGCATTAGGGTCCAGCCAATCACAAAAAAAATAATAACTTAATATTCTTTAAATTATTTTATCTTAGCAGCTGAATTAATTATTCTGGGTAAACTATTCTACAATGTTAAATGAAATTTAAACGGCAATGCTTCTCAAATTTTTTTATTCTCTGGCCCGCGAAATCGAAAAAATAAAATCCAGGGCTACCAAAAATTTTATTTAATAATATTGAAGCATTTTGGACATTATTGTCCGAGGATCCCTGATGTTTCATATCCGTGTCCCGCTAACTAAAAAAAATGCTTTAAAAACCCAAAATATTCTTTCAGCTTCATTCGAGTTACAGGTATAAAATTCCTATTCGAAAAAATGTAGCATTCCAGAAAATTGTTAGGCTTGGTTTTAAAAACATTAGAGGTTACACATAAGGATTAAGGAGCTACTAAAAACAAGATATGCATAGCTGTGGAAACTCCGAAACTAAACATTTTAACTGGACATGCAAGTGGAGGAAGACATATATCGAAATGACTAACCTAAATTTAAAGCTAAACATTTTTGAGCTTACGACTATTCTTAATTTTTTCAAATTCAATTTTTGCGCGTTTCTTTAATTTTACCGTAACCCGACCCGGATTTGGTTCGTTTTTAGTATTGTGTCTTAAAATTTGAATTTAACATATTCTTCTGAATTATTGAACAAATTGAATATTTCTGTACAAAATTCAGAGTTATCCGAAGTTATTTTTAGATTTTTTCAACTAGCAACTTCCAATGTATCCAACAATTTGAAAGCTTTTTCCCTCCTTGCAATTTTATATCCAAAATATGAAATTTTATTTATGACGTGTTCTTCCAAAAAAAATAAAAATAATAAAAACAACGGATCGTGCCATAGTATAGAAAATTATGATAGCTCAGTAGATGAGAATAGATCAGATAGTTGCAGAAGTTTTCGGAGTATATCTGATTTTATTTACAGAAGTTTCCGGTAAGTATTCCAAAAATTTACCAACATTTCGGTAATCAACCTAAAATTTTCGATTTGAAGTTCTCAACACTAACCTGACCAAATTGAAATTGTTGAAGCCAAATTTGACATGCTCCTATTTGAAATTTCAAATTAAATTAAAGTACGAGTAACTTTTTTAAATTACAAACTAAATACGTACATTTTCAATATACAATTTACCAAATTTCCATAGACCTAAGTTCCTATAGTTTTTAGTTTCAATTGTAACTCCTAAATTTTAGAGAATTTATCTCGAATATCGACCACTGATTTAAAAAATGTTTGCCTTATAAAAGGACTCAATTTTAATTGCGATTTGAAATTCCTCTTCATGTTCATTTTGGAATAAAAACTTGTTTACTAAAATCCTCGTGATTATGGAATTTATATATACATCATATATCCTACAAAAACCGTTAACAGCACAGAAAATCGTAGCGGTCATTGATAGGCTGATTTAGAAATTTGTGTGCGAGGAAATTGTGCGGTTTATTAGAAATATTAAATCGAGGTTTTAGGGCTCCCTGGCAACAGCTACACGGCTCCATAGGGGGCGGCGAATCCACAGTTTGAGAACCACTGTATTAAGGGAGCCCATATAAGTCCTAGGAGTAGTTATAAAGAAGTGTGATCTTCTTCGAGTATTATCAAACAATCTTGATTATACAAATCCATAGTCGAAAAAACTAAACTTTTTGTAAGGAAATTAGAAGCGAGAAAAATACCAAACTTTCCATATTGAGACACATAAAACATATGGGAAATCACTTTGTTTCCTAAGACACATTTTTAAATGAAAACGATACAAATTCTTAATTATGATTTCTGAAATATTTTCATAAATGTCAGTTAAAACCCAGGCTGTTGCCTTAAACGTACTGGTCTGGATCTGTTGTTAATTGCCAGTATGTCTTCAGCCAATCGGACTTCCCGATTTCCACTTCTAATTCGGATGTCTTGTTGCTTCAACTGTTACCCGAGTTTTAGCAATTGGCGGAATTCAAAATTTGACTGAACCTTTAATGCCTCAGGTAATTGACTGTACCTGAATTAGTTTATTATTCCTCGAAATTTGCATCTTGTAACAGAATTAGTGATTCATCGAGATTATTGTTTCTAAGTTTTCCGTGATTGGAATGGAGGATGATGTGTTACGTCTATGTCAATTTTGTAGAATGTTCGAGATTTTGAAATAATTTGGAATTAATCCATATTGCAAATTTAAACGGCATTTAGGAGCTTGGTTTCGAGGTTACCTATTTGGAAAGGTCAAATTTTCGAGAACACGTCTATGTTACTCGCGTGATATTGCAGATTACTCAAAATTGTTAAAGATGTTTGTGGGTTCTTCGAGGTTATTTTAAATTTCCAATATTTTTCGACATTGTTCGAAGTTACTTGATAGTTATTGGTATTAAGTTACTGCTTTAAGTTGAGTTGCATGATGATTTGTAGAATGATTATTCCACAGAATACATGATTTTATTTTTTTTATATATTAAGCACGTATACTCACTTAGATCGGTAACATTCTCCAAATATTTTTCCTTAGCCAATATTATTTTAATCAATTGATGATGAATCTGCAAAATATTAAGCTAATTTAGAAATATATATTTGGTTTTCTATTTAACCTGAAAAATTTGCAAAGTTGTTTTTTAAATAACATTTATAAAATGTTTTGAACTTTTGGCAGAGCCTTCTAGAGTATAGATCCATAAGCATCATGACGTATTTTTTAGAAGCTATTTTAGTGGTATAACTTTTCACTGATTTCCGCTTAGCAACTCATAGTAAAAGCGGCGTTTTTCTGCTTCAAAGTTTTGCAAGAAAAACGCCCAAATTTTATAAAAAAGAATAACAAGACAAAATAGCTTAAACAAAATCATCATGTGTCAGTTTTAGTAACTATTATAAATAAAAATATATCACTTTGATTAAATAATTTAAACGGTAGAAATTAATAAATTTCTTAAGCTAAAAATGACCGTTTTAAACTTATCAGCCTAGCCTATAAGACAGACAACTTGGAGATTGAAAAAATTATTTTACTAAAATTTTTCAACATATTTTGAGTTTTCGAACTCGTAATACGACAGATCAAATATATAATCGCACCCAAGGTGTTTTTAGAAGAATTGTGTTTAAATAAATCTTTTTTACTTAAATTGGTAAAAGTTAAATTGTTTTAGACCAAAAGTACGCGGATCTTGATTTTTGACAATGTTTTTAATAAGCCATGGCGACGATGTTGTATATTAGCTTTGTCATGTAATTACATAACAAGGGATAGCGAATCAATTGAGCTTTGGCTTGCATTTCAGTTCGCTTTATCTTTCATTCCGCAAGGTAACCATTTACAAAAACAACTAAATATTTAAAACTAGTTTTTGTTAGGAAAATTATCGAGTAAAATTCGTCCAAATAAGGAACAATAATTCTAAACCAAAATTATTAAATTAAAACTATTGAATAATTTATTTAAATATGAACTTAAACCCTTAGTGTAGGCATTCGAATTTGCATATTCATACATATAGCGTATTTACTTGAGACATTTACAACAACAATTGCACTAAATAATACCTGAGAGGGATTAAATAATCACAAATTTTGTCTTGGATTATTTAAATCTTATCCCATTTTTAGTTTTCGTACTTAGCGATAGACACCCAGAGATGGGCGATTACGCGTCGACTACTAATTTTTACGCGAATGTGTCGACAACCGTCGGCAACGTCGACAACTCGTATAGACAACATCGACAACTCGTCGACTATTCGTAAACAACGTCGACAACTTTTTTATGCCTGGAGTTGAAATATTTAGTAGCCGCTTCTTCTTCTATTTTTAGATAGATGTCACTAGCTGAATAGATATTTTAAATTTATTCCCAATATTTTTATTTTAAAAATTGAGAGTAAAAATTTGAATTATATCAAATTGTTGATGTACTCTATATTGTTGTATATAATCGAATGAAAAATAGCTATGAAAGTCACTTAGTCAGTTCATGTACCAATGAGTAATTTATGTGATTTATTATCAAAATGTAACCTTTTTTTGATTCCTAGGTTAATTAGACAATGACTTATTTATTAACAGTCAACAATATGATCAGACCGGCTAAATAAATGAGGAAATTAATCATTTCGTAGGTTGTCGACGTTGTCTACGTTGTCGACGCCAAAAACGCAAAAAATCGTGAGGTAATCTACGTAATAGATTACGCGTCGACAACCGCGTAGATTACATCACGTAATCTACGTCGTCCTCTGTAAGACACCACTAGATGTCATAATATACATATATCAAATTTATATTTTATTTTGAAAGGTTGGCTTTTGCCAATTAAATCAAATTGGCTATTTTATTGGGAAAAAATAAAACCAAAATAATTCGAATTAAATGTTTGTCAACAAAATACGCTTTTTTTCGGCATAAACTTTGCATGTATATTACAATATTTTATAAATATTTCAAAGCTGACACACATAGAAATGTTTAAGCTCTGCTCCAATTTTTGATTTAAACTCGTATCAAGTATTGCTAAAGCCAGTGCGATGGACATCACTTTAGTGTCTAGCGGACTGGCGGCCCAAGTCACTTGGAATTTATCAGATGTGAATTTGGGTAGTGATCATTTTATGATTAATTCGTGTTTAGGTGGTGTAAATGTTAATATTGAGAAAAACGTCTTGCTGAATAGTATAAGAAATGGGTTGAACGTATGAATGAGATTCTCATAACAAATGAATTAAATGATGCAAACCAACTTGAGTGTGAAATAGAGAGAGTGAATGAAATGTGTAGTTTTGAAACAAGAGAGAATGAAATTAAAGTAAACGGGTGGTGGAAACGCAGTATTGGTATGGAAGGAGACGGATAGCTTTGCGTGAATAGGTGTATTTGTCGTGAGTGTAGGCGAAATTATGAATGGGTAAACGGAAGATTGAAAAAAGCTATCCGTAGAGCAAAAAGGAGAAGTTGGCGGAACTATGTGTCAGAAATGACACATAGAACCACAACTAAAGATGTGAGATGTAAATGGAGGAATGAAAGAAATGCTGTAATGGATGACCCCGAAAAGGGAAATCAGTTCTTGTAAATGATGACGGATGTTTAGAATAATTTAGGTAATATTAATGATTTTGTGTTACCTGAAATTGTTGGTGAAAATTTGAATGAAATGTTTGTACAATTTGAATGGAATGAGTTCCTGAGGGTATTAGAAATGGAAAAATCTACGAGCCCAGGAATAAATAGAGTGAGCTATAAAATGAATGGGCAATTGAGGATTGAAACAACCGAAACTTTGCTTCGAATTCTCAATAGAGTATGGATGAGTATTCAGATACCGGAAAGATTTAAGGAACGCAGAGTGGTTCCAATTCCCAAAAGGGATCGATAAACAAATCTGGCAATAAACTACAGAGGAATATGTATGTTGAATGTTTTTATTAAAATAGTGAATGGGATGCTGAAAGGCAGGTTTGAAAAGTTTATGAATGAAAATAGTTTATTGCCAGAGACGACTTTTGGTTTCCGTCGTAACCAGTCTGCAAACGAATATGTGGAAAAATTTGTGTGGGAAGTACGAAAGAAAAAGAAGTTTGTTGTAGCGGTATTTCTGGATATTGAAAGAGCGTATAATTATGTGGTTTCAGGGAAACTATATCTGGTTCTTTTGAACCTGGGATTTCCTTGGAAAATTTCTAAATGGTTTATGAGTTTATGAGTGAGTGAAAGTTTGTTTTGTGTGGAATGGGTTACCGATTGGAGGGAGCGGTGAACATTGAACTCCCACAAGGAGCAAAATTTCTCCGACTCTCTTCAATCTGTATACGAGCTCGGTACATATGTCTAATTCTCCCGATAAAGTCATCTTGCAATTTGCAGATGATTTTGTCCTAATCGGCAAAGGCAAAACAATCGGCGAGGCCCTAAATCGAGCTCAGGAATGTGTGCTTCAGTTAACACAATGTTTGAATGATTTAAATCTGCGTGTGAATTCGAGAAAATGTAATAGTATGGCATTTAGAACGAATCAAAGAATTGATGTGCGAATTTATGATGAGACAATTGAGTATATAATCTGTAATTGAGTATAAACGGGTTATCAAAAAACGCAACGGTCGAAAATTAGACAAGTGGGTCCAAAAGTTCCTCCCGAAAATCTTGCTGTGTGCTTGAATTTTGGAGGCATAACAAAAGCGATGATGAATGAGCTATCGGTAAAGAGAGAATTTCGAAGAATGCAAATGAAAAATATTTCATGTGGAAGTATATACAGATGCTATTGTTAATGAGGATCGAGTGGGTGTGGGAATTTACATTCCAGCAATTAACAAATTGAAAATGTTAAGTTTAAATGGTAGCATCTGTATAATGAATGCAGAATTGATTGGATTTATGGAAGGAATCAAGTTGGCAATGAATGAAGGGACAATGAGCGTAGTTCTATTCTCCGGTTCTCTTAGTGGATTAGAGTTAGTAAAACAGGGAAGGGGTACTACTACTCAGGGTAGTGTCCTCGTAGAAATGATGTATGAGTCCCTCCAATATTGTGGGAGAGAAGTGATTCTACAATGGATGCCTTCATACCTACAGATTGAAGGTAATGAAAGAGCCGATATGCTTGCCAAAATGGGTTGTATGTTTCAGGAGATAAAAGAGTATGAATTCATGGATGCAAGAGATGTACTTCGTATGTTTCAGAAGACTCAGTTGAGAAAATGGGAGAATGAATTTATGGAAAAGAGTAGGGTAAAAAGAAAGAAGTACTTTGAATGGTGTAGTGCTCCTTTGAGCAAACCTTTTTTTAAGGAAATTAAAGGAGATACTACAATGATAAGAACGATGGAACAGGTGAGATTGAATCATGGTAGCTGGAAAGAATGCTTAAAGACACGTCATTTGAGTGAGGATGATTTATATGAAAGCTGTTTTGTTGTAGAGGACATCGTTAAATGTTCAAAATTTAGCCAAAATAGAGAAATGTTCGATATCTTGATGAATGCAAGGAAATTGAATGAGGAAAAATGAATACAAGAAAATGTATAAATTTATAAAAATGAGTTGTATAACGGCATGAAAGTGGATCGCTGTACGAAAGATGAGTGGAAAATGTTTAAAAAAAAAACAAATTATAAAAAATTAAAATTGTGCATTTTGTAATCGGGCCAGATGGCTACTTGTTTGGAGCTAGCTCATAATTAAACAAAAAAAATTGTTGCTAAACTTTCTAGAGTTGCAAAGTCAATTTTTAAATGTTTTGCCACGGGCAATTTTTCGATAATTTCATACTTTCCTCGGCCATTGCGGAAAATAACTTCAAACTCATAATTATCCTAAATTCATAGCTCGCTATTTCTATAAATAAGACTTTTGATTTCTCTACAGAGCGATTAGGGTGGTATAATTACTTTGGTAATGCACAGTCGTTGACCAAAAAACTTGCGCACCCATTGAAACCACATATGTAAACATTTTTTTTTAAAAGTCCATTACAGTGTTTAAATTTAGAAAAATATGACCAGTTTTCTGGCTTTGGCACTATTAGGTTATTGGCCCCCCAGTTTCAATGAAAGGGGTTGCAGCAGATTTTCCTTTGTCTCTGATGTCCTTTTCACGCATTTTTTCGAAAACATTAGACAAAATTCAACAAAATTTGATAATCTCACACAAAATTTCACTTTAGCATTACTGTACGTGAGATAAAAATGTTAAACATATCTCAAAATTTGACGAGATATCACGAAAACAAAACAAAGAAATTTTTTATATAAACTGATTCTTAATGGTTCACTTTTAAATAACAACTAACGAAACACTAAACTTAACAAACATTTCTTACTCTGTTCACGGTAAAACAACGCATAGGGTTCAAGCGATCAGAGGACACAGACTAACAGATAGACACCATTTCAAAACCCACTTTTTGGACTCAGGGAACCTCAAAACAGAGAAATTTATAATTCGGCAGAATATACTTCAAATATATTTTTAGTATTTAAACTACCTATTTTAGAGTCCCAGTAAAGTAGTATATGCCGCTTCAATAGATTCTAAGGTAATAACAAGAAAATTTTGATTTTCTGTAACGCTTTTCTCTTCAATCTAAATAGTGACGATCTAAATCATAAACCAGAAAGCTAATTTGGAAACCCTTTTAGAAACTCGTACCAACGATCAAAGTTAGTCAAACTTTCGATCTGTTTAAACAAGATGATTAATCACGGGTGAACCGATTTGGCAGGACAGGCTGTCGTCCGAATTTTCCTCCTTTCAATACGAAAAAAAAAAAAAAACTCTCAATAACAACCATAATCAATCTACCAATTGCAAGAAATGTCTAGATTTTAGTCCAAAAGGTTAGGAAGAAGAACGCTGCTTAAATCACCCAATTTAATTCTCATTTCTTTAATCTTTAAATTTTTAGGCAATTGCAAAACAAAATTTGTCTCAAATTTTACAGTTGGTCAAATAAATACTATTTACTGTAAAACTCCCCGGCAACTTTTTCGATTAAACTTAAAAATAAGAGCCCTATACCGATAAAAATTACAAATAGAAAATTTTTGAATTTTTTCCAAAATGCATTAGAAAAATAGCAATTATATCGCTACACTGTAATATAATTATTTTAAGCAAAACACAAATAGGAGGTTAAATCATATGTTTATGTAGGTAGGCTTTTTAATTCGGAAACCAAATTTACCCTAAATACTAGGGCTGTGGAGTCGGAGCCTAAACCGGATTCGAAGCCGAGGAGTTTATGATTATTTTCATATTTTTAAAGGAGCCAGAGTCGTAGCCGAGGCTATGTGGAATTGACTGTCTCCCGTTCCGGAATTTTGTTTGCTCTTACTCCCACATTTCTTTTCTCCTACGTAGCTCGAATATTTATTTGTACTTGTATGCGCAGTTCAAGTTGGAATTCCAAATCGGTTTAGCCGATTAGGCGCCATTCTTGCGTTTAAACTAAATATAAATTAGTAATTCTGCGCCTGGACCATTCTATAGCTGCAAACCCGCAGTCTTATCTAAGTCATCTTATCATCGACTATTGTTCACCTAGCATTGGTTTATTTAGGTAATCGTTTAGCCAAAATTTGCTTGATTACTTAACAAATTACATAGAAAATAATTATAAAAGTTGTATGATACTCCTTCCTGAGATCGAACCCTCGACCTTTACAAATTATCGCCGACACGCTATCGTCCAGTTATTCCCCTCTTGCCAAACAACAATAGTTTTTGGGAGATACATAATAGCGTTTCACGGAAATGAATAGCTTATTTGCTTTAAGCATATAAATGGAGTTAAAGCCATTGCTGAAGCTAGAGCTGGGGCCGGAATCGGAGCCGGAGCCGGAGTCGTTAATAAATCTATAAATTTCCGGAATCGGAGCCGGAGCCGGAGTCGAACTTTTTTTCTCGAATTCCACAGCCTTGCTAAATACTGTTCATTATGATGTTAGTGTACAAGTTTAATTTTAATTCACTCTTACAGAAAAAATTAAGATTCTTTTCTACTCTGATGGCCCTTTGTTTGGTGAAGGGGTTGCAAGGGTTGTACTTCTACCACTCATAATTGAATTTGAAAATAAATTAGCGCACAACACAATATGGCATGAAGCAATGCAATATCTGGGTGGTCTACGTAAAACGGGTATATAGCCGTACGTCCTTGACTTGTCTACTAACTGTGTATAGTAGGGCATTAAAAGCAAACTGCGAAAGAGTTGGAAATACCTTTTAGAAAAGATTGCAAAGTTAAAAAGAAGTAACCAAAGAAACACAATATTACCACTGCTTCTATGGACTATTGAGACCCAACTGAATTAAGGCAACTATAGGTTCTCACCGAAAAGGATCTATTTGTAGTTAAATAGTGTAAAACTTTCGTCCCTTAGAACTTTGTTATTCTAAAAATACCAATAAAAATGATCTGACATTGTTCATTACAGTTCATGATTTTAGAACCTTGTCATTCTGTCCACGTGTACAAGTAGTACAGTATACAACGAAGGCGATAACACCACCCAAACTATAATTTTATATGTTTTACTGGCAAAATATAAATGGTAGTAGATACATGGTAATAAAAAAAGTTCAAAATTAAATAAAAAAAAAATCCTTTGGCTTTTAGATATGGTACATTATGAAAAGTGTTACCATTAAATATTTTAGAGATATTATCAAATATTCTGTTTGACCAAATATAATAAGTAAATTGGTCAAGCAATAAAAAAAAAATAAAAGCTGTTTGCAAATTATGAAAAAAATGCTTTCGATGAATATACCAAAATTAAATATTCTACATTTATACTCGTACAATGTACATACCTAGCTATATTTCAATATTTGTCCTCTTCAAATAAATGTTTTTAACATCAAATGAATACCTCGAAATTATTTAGAAACAAAAAAAGCTCTCTCACTTTTGAAATATGAATACCTGTCCTGAATATTAAATATATATATTTTTTTTTATAACAAAACTGAAAGAGCTACAATATAATATTTCAAATTAAAGCGCGCAACAAATTAAATAAAAATTAATTAAAATTTTGTTTATTATATTTACAGGTTAGCGATATATTTCAATTTTATATACAAAGTTCCAATTTAAATAATAATCATCTCGAAATGGAAGAACAGGACATGGAATCTCTACTACATTCAACACAATACAATTCAACAAAAAATGTATTTCAAACAAATAGTTTTACTTTAATTTTAAGTATTTTATTTTTTACATTTTGTTTTTATTATTAAAAAGTATGATACTACAAATATAAACTATACATAACGAAACAAAATAAAAAATTAAAAAATCTGAAAAATGTTTATATAAACAGACATGATGCAACAAATGGTACTCAATATTAACAAAACAAAAAAAAAAAAATGAAACAAAACCTACTATTATGAAAACCCAATTATAAATAAATAAATATAATAACAATATATATTATATTATATTTTGTAAATAAACAAATTAAAATTAAAAAAAAAAAAATCGAAAATATTTTACTAATTTTTTAATTTAACATTTTATTATTTCGGTTGGACCGTACCGATTTTAATTTGTTATTTTATACAAATATAAATGATACACAAACACATGATATACAATAAAACGCTCATAAATATTTCAAATGAATTTTATTTTATTTTGATTTTTTTTTTCGTAAATTACAAAAAAAAAATTAATTAAAAACAAAATAAAAAAGTGATGCTTTCTCTTCATCAAATAGAATTTCATTTTATTTTATTATGTATTTCAATTTAGTTCAAAGGGAATAATTTTATTTTTGTAATTTGTAATAAAAATATTAAAATAAAAAAAAAAACATGAACTTATAATAATAATAAAAAAAAAAAAATAAAAATCGGAAAAAAAAATATTATGAAAGTTAAAAAAAAGAAAAACATAAATTAATTAATTTTAATGTTTTTTTGTTTTGTTTTTGAAAATGTAAAATGGTAAAATTCTGTTTTCAATTTATTTAATAAGCTTTTTTCTAGTTAATTAAATTAATTATTTTAAACAAAAATAAAATACATTTTTTAAAAAATTATCAATTCGTTTTTTATTTGGTTGTTTCATATTATTTTGCAGGAGATTTGTTTCATGTGAATTTGGATAAAGGTAAGTTGAAACCAAAAATATTGAAAACTAATAACAAAGAAATTTGTCAATTTTTAACGATATGATTTCTCGGCTTTTTTTATAGACAAATATGCTATTTTTAATAGCATTCCAATATTTACGACTTGGTACGTCCAGTGAAATAAAAAAGCTTTCTACTCATAATATTATCTACTCTAACAAAAAAGTAGAAATATCACCTAACCCCATATACCTTTAAAAAACAAAGAACTTCCCTTAAGTTTTTGAAGTGAAACTTCTTTAGCGATATATCTGGTTGAAACACTTAAGGGAAATTAAGAGACAGGTATCTTAACCGATTTTGATAAAATTAAGCATGCACGATGGAAATCGGATTCTAAAATGATGTTTCTAAAATGAACTTGGCCATTTCTTATCCGATTTTGATCGGATTTCTGGAATATGGCCAAATAACGATTTTGTATTTTATTTAATTAGTGCATTTCGGTAATTCTTATAAAATTGTTGTATAAATTTGAAATTTGACATAAAAAATCAAATAACCAAATAACATCTGCGACTAAAAATGTTTCACTTTCTCCGCGAGCTTGTGTGGATGAGGCTCACGATTTTTTTCCTTTGGTAGATTGGTTTCGTACTGAAAAGTTATGTATACTACTCATCAGGTAGATACGGCCCAACTATAAAAATACAATTCGAACTTTATACGTTAAGTATAAAGTAAGACCGTACTGATTTAGCGAATTATTACATTCACCAAAAATAAAAAAGACAAGGAAGCTCTCTTTGTATGTATTAAAGCCCACACTAATCACTAAGAAATTTTGAAAAATTTGTCTGTTTAACAATAGCATAAAGGCTTTGTTTATAGACAAATATAATAAAATAATTTTATTTGATTTTTTTCGCTTAATATTTAATTTTTACAAATTACTCAGTTTAACCGAAAAAATTTTAAGTTATACAATTTGAGTGAAAAAGAAAATTAAAAATTCTACAAAATGTTGTCGTAATAATTTAACAAATATGTATTTTGAAACTTTTGCTCCTTATTAAGTATCTTAGCGTCATATATAGATAACGAGTGGTTATTTTCACGTAGATCAGCGCTGTCCAAGTCAAATGAGTATTTTTGACAAATTATCAAAATAACTACAGCAATAAAACTGCGATTAGAAAAAAAAGTCAACTGGACATCGCGGTAATTATTTATGTATCCAGAGCCACAGAATTTATCACTCTGCGGTGAGTGTGAAGACCACAGCAATTTTTATACCATTTTAAAATATGTGGCCCGCGGGTCACGCTGCAATATGTAACAATAATTGCAGTGATATTCACATCCATTCCGGAGTGATAAATTCTTTGGCCCGCTGGATACATAAATAATTACCGCGTTGTCCAGTTGACTTTTTTTTCTAATCGCAGTTTTATTGCTGTAGTTATTTTGAAAATTTGTCAAAAATGCTCATTTGGCTTGGACAGCGCTGACGTAGATGATTCGACAACGCACTATTTGACGGTTTCAACTCATTCATAGAATCATAAATATGTTGACGAATTCGTTTTTTGCATGATACTTTATTTAGATTATTTTTGCGTTATAATTTTTTATAAATTGAATCAAATTTTTTGATTCGTATTTGTACAAATTATTTATTAGAATTAGATAATTATTTTTGAAATTAAGTTTTATTTACTGAAAAAAAAAAGTCTGACAAATATCCATTGATAAATCATTTTATTATGCAAACTAATTTAATTTCATTAAATAATTTAAACAAATGGGAATAGAGAAGCTTGGTTAAATTTATTAAAAATTACATCGTACAAATCGTCCCTCTAGTAATGAAACAGCGTATAAGCAAAATAGTAGTTTTAAAATAATTCGCATTTAAAGTTTTTTGAAAAAAACTCTTTGAAATAAAATCTTAAACGCCTATTGATGGAGGTATCAATCATCGAAATCGGAGCACATTTGCAGATTTTCGAATTTTGTGGCTCTGAATTTGTGGGCTATAGTTCAGTTGATTTTCAAAAAAATAGAATTTTCCACGGAACATGTAGAAATATTCGACCGATCCAAATGGCCGTTGGTATGACAACTACAGGTCTCAACGCCTATTGGTGGACGTATCAATCATCGAAATCGGAGCAAATTTGAAGATTTTCGATTTTTGTGGCTCTGAATTTGTGGGCTATAGTTCAGTTGATTTTCAAAAAAATAGAATTTTCCACGGAACATGTAGAAATATTCGACCGACCCAAATGGCTGTTTGTATGACAATTATAGGTCTCAACGCCTATTGATAGAGGTATCAATCATCGAAATCGGAGCACATTTGCAGATTTTCGAATTTTTTGGCTCTGAATTTGTGGGCTATAGTTCAGTTGATTTTCAAAAAAATTGAATTTTCCACGGAAAGTGTAGAAATATTCGACTGATCAAAATGACCGTTTGTATGACAATTACAGGTCTCAACGCCTATTGATAGAGGTATCAATCATCGAAATCGGAGCACATTTGCAGATTTTCGAATTTTTTGGCTCTAAATTTGTGGGCTATATTTCAGTTGATTTTCAAAAAAATTGAATTTTCCACGGAACATGTAGAAATATTCGACCGATCCAAATGGCCGTTGGTATGACAACTACAGGTCTCAACGCCTATTGGTGGACGTATCAATCATCGAAATCGGAGCAAATTTGCAGATTTTCGATTTTTGTGGCTCTGAATTTGTGGGCTATAGTTCAGTTGATTTTCAAAAAAATTGAATTTTCCACGGAACATGTAGAAATATTCGACCGACCCAAATGGCTGTTTGTATGACAATTATAGGTCTCAACGCCTATTGATAGAGGTATCAATCATCGAAATCGGAGCACATTTGCAGATTTTCGAATTTTTTGGCTCTGAATTTGTGGGCTATAGTTCAGTTGATTTTCAAAAAAATTGAATTTTCCACGAAACGTGTAGAAATATTCGACCGACCCAAATGGCTGTTTGTATCACAATTATAGGTCTCAACGCCTATTGATAGAGGTATCAATCATCGAAATCGGAGCACATTTGCAGATTTTCGAATTTTTTGGCTCTGAATTTGTGGGCTATAGTTCAGTTGATTTTCAAAAAAATTGAATTTTCCACGGAACATGTAGAAATATTCGACCGATCCAAATGGCCGTTGGTATGACAACTACAGGTCTCAACGCCTATTGGTAGCCGTATTAATTATCGAAATCGGAGCAAATTTACAAATTTTCGATTTTTGTGGCTCTGAATTTGTGGGCTATCGTTCAGTTGATTTTCAAAAAAATTGAATTTTCCGTGGGACGTGTAGAAATAATCGACCGACCCAAATGGCTGTTTGTATGACAATTACAGGTCTCAACGCCTATTGATAGAGGTATCAATCATCGAAATCGGAGCAAATTTGCAGATTTTCGAATTTTTTGGCTCTGAATTTGTGGGCTATAGTTCAGTTGATTTTCAAAAAAATTGAATTTTCCACGGAACATGTAGAAATATTCGACCGATCCAAATGGCCGTTGGTATGACAACTACAGGTCTCAACGCCTATTGGTGGACGTATCAATCATCGAAATCGGAGCAAATTTGCAGATTTTCGATTTTTGTGGCTCTGAATTTGTGGGCTATAGTTCAGTTGATTTTCAGAAAAATTGAATTTTCCACGGAACGTGTAGAAATATTCGACCGATCAAAATGACCGTTTGTATGACAATTACAGGTCTCAACGCCAATTGATGGAGGTATCAATCATCGAAATCGGAGCACATTTGCAGATTTTCGATTTTTGTGGCTCTGAATTTGTGGGCTATAGTTCAGTTGATTTTCAGAAAAATTGAATTTTCCACGGAACATGTAGAAATATTCGACCGATCCAAATGGCCGTTTGTATGACAATTACAGGTATCAACGCCTATTGATGGAGGTATCAATCATCGAAATCGGAGCAAATTTGCAGATTTTCGATTTTTGTGGCTCTGAATTTGTGGGCTATAGTTCAGTTGATTTTCAGAAAAATTGAATTTTCCACGGAACGTGTAGAAATATTCGACCGATCAAAATGACCGTTTGTATGACAATTACAGGTCTCAACGCCAATTGATGGAGGTATCAATCATCGAAATCGGAGCACATTTGCAGATTTTCGATTTTTGTGGCTCTGAATTTGTGGGCTATCGTTCAGTTGATTTTCAAAAAAATTGAATTTTCCGTGGGACGTGTAGAAATAATCGACCGACCCAAATGGCTGTTTGTATGACAATTATGGTCTCAACGTCTATTGATAGAGGTATCAATCATCGAAATCGGAGCAAATTTGCAGATTTTCGAATTTTTTGGCTCTGAATTTGTGGGCTATAGTTCAGTTGATTTTCAAAAAAATTGAATTTTCCATGGAACGTATAGAAATATTCGACCGATCCAAATGGCCGTTTGTATGATAATTACAGGTGTCAGCGCCTATTGGTGGACGTATCAATCATCGAAATCCGAGCACATTTGCAGATTTTCGAATTTTGTGGCTCTGAATTTGTGGGCTATAGTTCAGTTGATTTTCAAAAAAATTGAATTTTCCACGGAACGTGTAGAAATATTCGACCGATCAAAATTACCGTTTGTATGACAATTACAGGTCTCAACGCCTATTGATTGAGGTATCAATCATCGAAATCGGAGCACATTTTCAGATTTTCGATTTTTGTGGCTCTGAATTTGTGGGCTATAGTTCAGTTGATTTTCAAAAAAATTGAATTTTCCACGGAAAGTGTAGAAATATTCGATCGATCCAAATGGCCGTTTGTATGACAATTACAGGTCTCAATGCCTATTGATGGAGGTATCAATCATCGAAATCGGAGCACATTTGCAGATTTTCGAATTTTTGGCTCTTAATTTGTGGGCTATAGTTCAGTTGGTTTTCAAAAAAATTGAATTTTCCACGGAAAGTGTAGAAATATTCGACCGATCCAAATGGCCGTTTGTATGATAATTACAGGTCTCAACGCCTATTGATGGAGGTATCAATCATCGAAATCGGAGCACATTTGCAGATTTTCGAATTTTTTGGCTCTGAATTTGTGGGCTATAGTTCAGTTGATTTTCAAAAAAATTGATTTTTCCACGGAACATGTAGAAATATTCGACCGATCCAAATGGCCGTTGGTATGACAACTACAGGTCTCAACGCCTATTGGTGGACGTATCAATCATCGAAATCGGAGCAAATTTGCAGATTTTCGATTTTTGTGGCTCTGAATTTGTGGGCTATCGTTCAGTTGATTTTCAAAAAATTGAATTTTCCGTGGGACGTGTAGAAATAATCGACCGACCCAAATGGCTGTTTGTATGACAATTATAGGTCTCAACGCCTATTGATAGAGGTATCAATCATCGAAATCGGAGCACATTTGCAGATTTTCGAATTTTGTGGTTCTGAATTTGTGGGCTATAGTTCAGTTGATTTTCAGAAAAATTGAATTTTCCACGGAAAGTGTAGAAATATTCGACTGATCAAAATGACCGTTTGTATGACAATTACAGGTCTCAACGCCTATTGATGGAGGTATCAATCATCGAAATCGGAGCACATTTGCAGATTTTCGATTTTTGTGGCTCTGAATTTGTGGGCTATAGTTCAGTTGATTTTCAGAAAAATTGAATTTTCCACGGAAAGTGTAGAAATATTCGACCGATCCAAATGGCCGTTTGTATGACAATTACAGGTCTCAACGCCTATTGATGGAGGTATCAATCATCGAAATCGGAGCACATTTGCAGATTTTCGAATTTTCTGGCTCTGAATTTGTGGGCTATAGTTCAGTTGATTTTCAAAAAAATTGAAATTTCCACGAAACGTGTAGAAATATTCGACCGACCCAAATGGCTGTTTGTATGACAATTATAGGTCTCAACGCCTATTGATAGAGGTATCAATCATCGAAATCGGAGCACATTTGCAGATTTTCGAATTTT
>OY744481.1:29170308-29349390 GCA_963556165.1 Tipula helvola | reverse complement strand
TTTTCAAAAAAATTGAAATTTCCACGAAACGTGTAGAAATATTCGACCGACCCAAATGGCTGTTTGTATGACAATTATAGGTCTCAACGCCTATTGATAGAGGTATCAATCATCGAAATCGGAGCACATTTGCAGATTTTCGAATTTTTTGGCTCTGAATTTGTGGGCTATAGTTCAGTTGATTTTCAGAAAAATTGAATTTTCCACGGAACGTGTAGAAATATACGACCGATCAAAATGACCGTTTGTATGACAATTACAGGTCTCAACGCCAATTGATGGAGGTATCAATCATCGAAATCGGAGCACATTTGCAGATTTTCGATTTTTGTGGCTCTGAATTTGTGGGCTATCGTTCAGTTGATTTTCAAAAAAATTGAATTTTCCGTGGGACGTGTAGAAATTATCGACCGACCCAAATGGCTGTTTGTATGACAATTATAGGTCTCAACGCCTATTGATAGAGGTATCAATCATCGAAATCGGAGCACATTTGCAGATTTTCGAATTTTTTGGCTCTGAATTTGTGGGCTATAGTTCAGTTGATTTTCAAAAAAATTGAATTTTCCGTGGAACGTGTAGAAATATTCGACCGATCCAAATGGCCGTTTGTATGATAATTACAGGTGTCAGCGCCTATTGGTGGACGTATCAATCATCGAAATCCGAGCACATTTGCAGATTTTCGAATTTTGTGGCTCTGAATTTGTGGGCTATAGTTCAGTTGATTTTCAAAAAAATGAATTTTCCGTGGAACGTGTAGAAATATTCGACCGATCAAAATGACCGTTTGTATGACAATTACAGGTCTCAACACCTATTGATGGAGGTATCAATCATCGAAATCGGAGCACATTTGCAGATTTTCGAATTTTTTGGCTCTGAATTTGTGGGCTATAGTTCAGTTGATTTTCAAAAAAATTGAATTTTCCGTGGAACGTGTAGAAATATTCGACCGATCCAAATGGCCGTTTGTATGATAATTACAGGTGTCAGCGCCTATTGGTGGACGTATCAATCATCGAAATCCGAGCACATTTGCAGATTTTCGAATTTTGTGGCTCTGAATTTGTGGGCTATAGTTCAGTTGATTTTCAGAAAAATTGAATTTTCCACGGAACGTGTAGAAATATTCGACCGATCAAAATGACCGTTTGTATGACAATTACAGGTCTCAACGCCTATTGATGGAGGTATCAATCATCGAAATCGGAGCACATTTGCAGATTTTCGATTTTTGTGGCTCTGAATTTGTGGGCTATAGTTCAGTTGATTTTCAAAAAAATTGAATTTTCCACGGAACATGTAGAAATATTCGACCGATCCAAATGGCCGTTTGTATGACAACTACAGGTCTCAACGCCTATTGGTGGACGTATCAATCATCGAAATCGGAGCACATTTGCAGATTTTCGATTTTTGTGGCTCTGAATTTGTGGGCTATAGTTCAGTTGATTTTTAAAAAAATTGAAATTTCCGTGGAACATGTAGAAATATTCGACCGATCCAAATGGCCGTTTGTATGATAATTACAGGTGTCAGCGCCTATTGGTGGACGTATCAATCATCGAAATCCGAGCACATTTGCAGATTTTCGATTTTTGTGGCTCTGAATTTGTGGGCTATAGTTCAGTTGATTTTCAGAAAAAATGAATTTTCCACGGAACGTGTAGAAATATTCGACCGACCAAAATGACCGTTTGTATGACAATTACAGGTCTCACCGCCAATTGATGGAGGTATCAATCATCGAAATCGGAGCACATTTGCAGATTTTCGAATTTTTTGGCTCTGAATTTGTGGGCTATAGTTCAGTTGATTTTCAAAAAATTTAATTTTCCGTGGAACGTGTAGAAATATTCGACCGACCAAAATGACCGTTTGTATGACAATTACAGGTCTCACCGCCAATTGATGGAGGTATCAATCATCGAAATCGGAGCACATTTGCAGATTTTCGAATTTTTTGGCTCTGAATTTGTGGGCTATAGTTCAATTGATTTTCAAAAAAATTGAATTTTCGAATGGCCGTTGGTATGACAACTACAGGTCTCAACGCCTATTGGTGGACGTATCAATCATCGAAATCGGAGCAAATTTACAGATTTTCGAATTTTTTGGCTCTGAATTTGTGGGCTATAGTTCAGTTGATTTTCAAAAAAATTGAATTTTCCGTGGAACGTGTAGAAATATTCGACCGATCCAAATGGCCTTTTGTATGATAATTACAGGTGTCAGCGCCTATTGGTGGACGTATCAATCATCGAAATCCGAGCACATTTGCAGATTTTCGAATTTTGTGGCTCTGAATTTGTGGGCTATAGTTCAGTTGATTTTTAAAAAAATTGAATTTTCCACGGAACATGTAGAAATATTCGACCGATCCAAATGGCCGTTGGTATGACAACTACAGGTCTCAACACCTATTGATGGGGGTATCAATCATCGAAATCGGAGCACATTTGCAGATTTCGAATTTTTTGGCTCTGAATTTGTGGGCTCTAGTTCAATTGATTTTCAAAAAAATTGAATTTTCGAATGGCCGTTGGTATGACAACTACAGGTCTCAACGCCTATTGGTGGACGTATCAATCATCGAAATCGGAGCAAATTTATAGATTTTCGAATTTTTTGGCTCTGAATTTGTGGGCTATAGTTCAGTTGATTTTCAAAAAAATTGAATTTTCCGTGGAACGTGTAGAAATATTCGACCGATCCAAATGGCCTTTTGTATGATAATTACAGGTGTCAGCGCCTATTGGTGGACGTATCAATCATCGAAATCCGAGCACATTTGCAGATTTTCGAATTTTGTGGCTCTGAATTTGTGGGCTATAGTTCAGTTGATTTTCAAAAAATTTAATTTTCCGTGGAACGTGTAGAAATATTCGACCGACCAAAATGACCGTTTGTATGACAATTACAGGTCTCACCGCCAATTGATGGAGGTATCAATCATCGAAATCGGAGCACATTTGCAGATTTTCGAATTTTTTGGCTCTGAATTTGTGGGCTATAGTTCAATTGATTTTCAAAAAAATTGAATTTTCGAATGGCCGTTGGTATGACAACTACAGGTCTCAACGCCTATTGGTGGACGTATCAATCATCGAAATCGGAGCAAATTTACAGATTTTCGAATTTTTTGGCTCTGAATTTGTGGGCTATAGTTCAGTTGATTTTCAAAAAATTGAATTTTCCGTGGAACGTGTAGAAATATTCGACCGATCCAAATGGCCTTTTGTATGATAATTACAGGTGTCAGCGCCTATTGGTGGACGTATCAATCATCGAAATCCGAGCACATTTGCAGATTTTCGAATTTTGTGGCTCTGAATTTGTGGGCTATAGTTCAGTTGATTTTTAAAAAAATTGAATTTTCCACGGAACATGTAGAAATATTCGACCGATCCAAATGGCCGTTGGTATGACAACTACAGGTCTCAACACCTATTGATGGGGGTATCAATCATCGAAATCGGAGCACATTTGCAGATTTTCGAATTTTTTGGCTCTGAATTTGTGGGCTCTAGTTCAATTGATTTTCAAAAAAATTGAATTTTCCACGGAACATGTAGAAATATTCGACCGATCCAAATGGCCGTTGGTATGACAACTACAGGTCTCAACGCCTATTGGTGGACGTATCAATCATCGAAATCGGAGCACATTTGCAGATTTTCGATTTTTGTGGCTCTGAATTTGTGGGCTATAGTTCAGTTGATTTTCAAAAAAATTGAAATTTCCGTGGAACATGTAGAAATATTCGACCGATCCAAATGGCCGTTTGTATGATAATTACAGGTGTCAGCGCCTATTGGTGGACGTATCAATCATCGAAATCCGAGCACATTTGCAGATTTTCGATTTTTGTGGCTCTGAATTTGTGGGTTATAGTTCAGTTGATTTTCAGAAAAATTGAATTTTCCACGGAACGTATAGAAATATTCGACCGATCAAAATGACCGTTTGTATGATAATTACAGGTGTCAGCGCCTATTGGTGGACGTATCAATCATCGAAATCCGAGCACATTTGCAGATTTTCGAATTTTTTGGCTCTGAATTTGTGGGCTATAGTTCAGTTGATTTTCAGAAAAATTGAATTTTCCACGGAACGTGTAGAAATATTCGACCGATCCAAATGGCCGTTTGTATGACAATTACAGGTCTCAACGCCTATTGATGGAGGTATCAATCATCGAAATCGGAGCACATTTGCAGATTTTCGAATTTTTTGGCTCTGAATTTGTGGGCTATAGTTCAGTTGATTTTCAGAAAAATTGAATTTTCCGTGGAACATGTAGAAATATTCGACCGATCCAAATGGCCGTTTAGATGATAATTACAGGTGTCAGCGCCTATTGGTGGACGTATCAATCATCGAAATCCGAGCACATTTGCAGATTTTGGATGTTTGTGGCTCTGAATTTGTGGGCTATAGTTCAGTTGATTTTCAGAAAAATTGAATTTTCCACGGAACATGTAGAAATATTCGACCGATCCAAATGGTCGTTTGTATGACAATTACAGGTCTCAACGCCTATTGATGGAGGTATCAATCATCGAAATCGGAGCACATTTGCAGATTTTCGATTTTTGAGGCTCTGAATTTGTGGGCTATAGTTCGGTTGATTATCAAAAAAATTGAATTTTCCACGGAACGTGTAGAAATATTCGACCGATCAAAATGACCGTTTGTGTGACAATTACAGGTCTCAACGCCTATTGATGGAGGTATCAATCATCGAAATCGGAGCACATTTGCAGATTTTCGATTTTTTTGGCTCTGAATTTGTGGGCTATAGTTCAGTTGTTTTTCAGAAAAATTGAATTTTCCACGGAACGTATAGAAATATTCGACCGATCAAAATGACCGTTTGTATGACAATTACAGGTCTCAACGCCTATTGATGGAGGTATCAATCATCGAAATCGGAGCACATTTGCAGATTTTCGATTTTTGTGGCTCTGAATTTGTGGGCTATAGTTCAGTTGATTTTCAAAAAAATTGAATTTTCCACGGAACGTGTAGAAATATTCGACCTACTCAAATGGCTGTTTATATGACAATTATAGGTCTCAACGCCTATTGATGGAGGTATCAATCATCGAAATCGGAGCACATTTGCAGATTTTCGAATTTTTTGGCTCTGAATTTGTGGGCTATAGTTCAGTTGATTTTCAAAAAAATTGAATTTTCCACGGAAAGTGTAGAAATATTCGACCGATCCAAATGGCCGTTTGTATGACAATTACAGGTCTCAACGCCTATTGATGGAGGTATCAATCATCGAAATCGGAGCACATTTGCAGATTTTCGAATTTTTTGGCTCTGAATTTGTGGGCTATACTTCAGTTGATTTTCAGAAAAATTGAATTTTCCACGGAACGTATAGAAATATTCGACCGATCAAAATGACCGTTTGTATGACAATTACAGGTCTCAACGCCTATTGATGGAGGTATCAATCATCGAAATCGGAGCACATTTGCAGATTTTCGATTTTTGTGGCTCTGAATTTGTGGGCTATAGTTCAGTTGATTTTCAGAAAAATTGAATTTTCCACGGAACGTGTAGAAATATTCGACCGATCAAAATGACCGTTTGTATGACAATTACAGGTCTCAACGCCTATTGATGGAGGTATCAATCATCGAAATCGGAGCACATTTGCAGATTTTCGAATTTTTTGGCTCTGAATTTGTGGGCTATAGTTCAGTTGATTTTCAGAAAAATTAAATTTTCCACGGAAAGTGTAGAAATATTCGACCGATCCAAATGGCCGTTTGTATGACAATTACAGGTCTCAACGCCTATTGATGGAGGTATCAATCATCGAAATCGGAGCACATTTGCAGATTTTCGATTTTGAGGCTCTGAATTTGTGGGCTATAGTTCGGTTGATTATCAAAAAAATTGAATTTTCCACGGAACGTGTAGAAATATTCGACCGATCAAAATGACCGTTTGTGTGACAATTACAGGTCTCAACGCCTATTGATGGAGGTATCAATCATCGAAATCGGAGCACATTTGCAGATTTTCGATTTTTTTGGCTCTGAATTTGTGGGCTATAGTTCAGTTGTTTTTCAGAAAAATTGAATTTTCCACGGAACGTATAGAAATATTCGACCGATCAAAATGACCGTTTGTATGACAATTACAGGTCTCAACGACTATTGATGGAGGTATCAATCATCGAAATCGGAGCACATTTGCAGATTTTCGAATTTTTTGGCTCTGAATTTGTGGGCTATAGTTCAGTTGATTTTCAGAAAAATTGAATTTTCCACGGAACGTATAGAAATATTCGACCGATCAAAATGACCGTTTGTATGACAATTACAGGTCTCAACGCCTATTGATGGAGGTATCAATCATCGAAATCGGAGCACATTTGCAGATTTTCGATTTTTGTGGCTCTGAATTTGTGGGCTATAGTTCAGTTGATTTTCAAAAAAATTGAATTTTCCACGGAACGTGTAGAAATATTCGACCTACTCAAATGGCTGTTTGTATGACAATTATAGGTCTCAACGCCTATTGATGGAGGTATCAATCATCGAAATCGGAGCACATTTGCAGATTTTCGAATTTTTTGGCTCTGAATTTGTGGGCTATAGTTCAGTTGATTTTCAAAAAAATTGAATTTTCCACGGAAAGTGTAGAAATATTCGACCGATCCAAATGGCCGTTTGTATGACAATTACAGGTCTCAACGCCTATTGATGGAGGTATCAATCATCGAAATCGGAGCACATTTGCAGATTTTCGAATTTTTTGGCTCTGAATTTGTGGGCTATAGTTCAGTTGATTTTCAGAAAAATTGAATTTTCCACGGAACGTATAGAAATATTCGACCGATCAAAATGACCGTTTGTATGACAATTACAGGTGTCAGCGCCTATTGGTGGACGTATCAATCATCGAAATCCGAGCACATTTGCAGATTTTCGAATTTTGTGGCTCTGAATTTGTGGGCTATAGTTCAGTTGATTTTCAGAAAAATTGAATTTTTCACGGAACGTGTAGAAATATTCGACCGATCAAAATGACCGTTTGTATGACAATTACAGGTCTCAACGCCTATTGATGGAGGTATCAATCATCGAAATCGGAGCACATTTGCAGATTTCCGAATTTTTTGGCTCTGAATTTGTGGGCTATAGTTCAGTTGATTTTCAGAAAAATTGAATTTTCCACGGAACGTATAGAAATATTCGACCGATCAAAATGACCGTTTGTATGACAATTACAGGTCTCAACGCCTATTGATGGAGGTATCAATCATCGAAATCGGAGCACATTTGCAGATTTTCGATTTTTGTGGCTCTGAATTTGTGGGCTATAGTTCAGTTGATTTTCAAAAAAATTGAATTTTCCACGGAACGTGTAGAAATATTCGACCTACTCAAATGGCTGTTTGTATGACAATTATAGGTCTCAACGCCTATTGATGGAGGTATCAATCATCGAAATCGGAGCACATTTGCAGATTTTCGAATTTTTTGGCTCTGAATTTGTGGGCTATAGTTCAGTTGATTTTCAAAAAAATTGAATTTTCCGTGGAACGTGTAGAAATATTCGACCGATCCAAATGGCCGTTTGTATGATAATTACAGGTGTCAGCGCCTATTGGTGGACGTATCAATCATCGAAATCCGAGCACATTTGCAGATTTTCGAATTTTTTGGCTCTGCATTTGTGGGCTATAGTACAGTTGATTTTCAAAAAAATTGAATTTTCCACGAAATGTGTAGAAATATTCGGCCGATCCAAATGGCCGTTTTTATGACAATTACAGGTGTCAGCGTCTATTGATAGAAGTATCAATCATCGAAATCGGAGCACATTTGCAGATTTTCGAATTTTGTGGCTCTGAATTTGTGGGCTATAGTTCAGTTGATTTTCAGAAAAATTGAATTTTCCACGGAAAGTGTAGAAATGTTCGACCGATCCAAATGGCCGTTTGTATGACAATTACAGGTCTCAACGCCTATTGATGGAGGTATCAATCATCGAAATCGGAGCACATTTGCAGATTTTCGAATTTTTTGGCTCTGAATTTGTGGGCTATAGTTCAGTTGATTTTCAGAAAAATTGAATTTTCCACGAAACGTGTAGAAATATTCGACCGATCCAAATGACCGTTTGTATGACAATTACAGGTCTCAACGCCTATTGATGGAGTTATCAATCATCGAAATCGGAGCACATTTGCAGATTTTCGATTTTTGTGGCTCTGAATTTGTGGGCTATAGTTCAGTTGATTTTCAAAAAAGTTGAATTTTCCACGGAACGTGTAGAAATATTCGAACGATCCAAATGGCCGCTTGTATGACAATTACAGGTCTCAACGCCTATTGATGGAGTTATCAATCATCGAAATCGGAGCACATTTGCAGATTTTCGAATTTTTTGGCTCTGAATTTGTGGGCTATAGTTCAGTTGATTTTCAAAAAAATTGAATTTTCCGTGGAACGTGTAGAAATATTCGACCGATCCAAATGGCCTTTTGTATGATAATTACAGGTGTCAGCGCCTATTGGTGGACGTGTCAATCATCGAAATCCGAGCACATTTGCAGATTTTCGAATTTTTTGGCTCTGAATTTGTGGGCTATAGTTCAGTTGATTTTCAAAAAAATTGAATTTTCCACGAAACGTGTAGAAATATTCGATCGATCCAAATGGCCGTTTGTATGACAATTATAGGTCTCAACGCCTATTGATAGAGGTATCAATCATCGAAATCGGAGCACATTTGCAGATTTTCGAATTTTGTGGCTCTGAATTTGTGGGCTATAGTTCAGTTGATTTTCAGAAAAATTGAATTTTCCACGAAACGTGTAGAAATATTCGACCGATCCAAATGACCGTTTGTATGACAATTACAGGTCTCAACGCCTATTGATGGAGTTATCAATCATCGAAATCGGAGCACATTTGCAGATTTTCGATTTTTGTGGCTCTGAATTTGTGGGCTATAGTTCAGTTGATTTTCAAAAAAGTTGAATTTTCCACGGAAAGTGTAGAAATATTCGAACGATCCAAATGGCCGCTTGTATGACAATTACAGGTCTCAACGCCTATTGGTGGACGTATTAATTATCGAAATCGGAGCAAATTTACAGATTTTCGATTTTTGTGGCTCTGAATTTGTGGGCTATCGTTCAGTTGATTTTCAAAAAAATTGAATTTTCCGTGGAACGTGTAGAAATATTCGACCGATCCAAATGGCCGTTTGTATGATAATTACACGTGTCAGCGCCTATTGGTGGACGTGTCAATCATCGAAATCCGAGCATATTTGCAGATTTTCGAATTTTTTGGCTCTGCATTTGTGGGCTATAGTACAGTTGATTTTCAAAAAAATTGAATTTTCCACGGAAAGTGTAGAAATATTCGACCGATCCAAATGGCCGTTTGTATGACAATTACAGGTCTCAACGCCTATTGATGGAGGTATCAATCATCGAAATCGGAGCACATTTGGAGATTTTCGAATTTTTTGGCTCTGAATTTGTGGGCTATAGTTCAGTTGATTTTCAAAAAAATTGAATTTTCCACGGAAAGTGTAGAAATATTCGACCGATCCAAATGGCCGTTTGTATGACAATTATAGGTCTCAACGCCTATTGATAGAGGTATCAATCATCGAAATCGGAGCACATTTGCAGATTTTCGAATTTTTTGGCTCTGAATTTGTGGGCTATAGTTCAGTTGATTTTCAAAAAAATTGAATTTTCCACGGAAAGTGTAGAAATATTCGACCGATCCAAATGGCCGTTTGTATGACAATTATAGGTCTCAACGCCTATTGATAGAGGTATCAATCATCGAAATCGGAGCACATTTGCAGATTTTCGAATTTTTTGGCTCTGAATTTGTGGGCTATAGTTCAGTTGATTTTCAAAAAAATTGAATTTTCCACGGAAAGTGTAGAAATATTCGACCGATCAAAATGACCGTTTGTATGACAATTACAGGTCTCAACGCCTATTGATGGAGGTATCAATCAACGAAATCGGAGCAAATTTGGAGATTTTCAAATTTTGTGGCTCTGAATTTGTGGGCTATAGTTCAGTTGATTTTCAGAAAAAATGAATTTTCCACGGAACGTGTAGAAATATTCGACCGATCAAAATGACCGTTGGTATGACAATTACAGGTCTCAACGCCTATTGATGGAGGTATCAATCATCGAAATCGAAGCACATTTGCAGATTTTCGATTTTTGTGGCTCTGAATTTGTGGGCTATAGTTCAGTTGATTTTCAAAAAAATTGAATTTTCCACGGAAAGTGTAGAAATATTCGACCGATCCAAATGGCCGTTTGTATGACAATTATAGGTCTCAACGCCTATTGATAGAGGTATCAATCATCGAAATCGGAGCACATTTGCAGATTTTCGAATTTTTTGGATCTGAATTTGTGGGCTATAGTTCAGTTGATTTTCAAAAAAATTGAATTTTCCACGAAACGTGTAGAAATATTCGACCGACCCAAATGGCTGTTTGTATGACAATTATAGGTCTCAACGCCTATTGATAGAGGTATCAATCATCGAAATCGGAGCACATTTGCAGATTTTCCAATTTTTTGGCTCTGAATTTGTGGGCTATAGTTCAGTTGATTTTCAAAAAAATTTAATTTTCCACGAAACGTGTAGAAATATTCGACCGACCCAAATGGCTGTTTGTATGACAATTATAGGTCTCAACGCCTATTGATAGAGGTATTAATCATCGAAATCGGAGCACATTTGCAGATTTTCCAATTGTTTGGCTCTGAATTTGTGGGCTATAGTTCAGTTGATTTCAAAAAAATTGAATTTTCCACGGAAAGTGTAGAAATATTCGACCGATCAAAATGACCGTTTGTATGACAATTACAGGTCTCAACGCCTATTGATGGAGGTATCAATCATCGAAATCGGAGCACATTTGCAGATTTTCGATTTTTGTGGCTCTGAATTTGTGGGCTATGGTTCAGTTGATTTTCAAAAAAATTGAATTTTCCACGGAAAGTGTAGAAATATTCGACCGATCCAAATGGCCGTTTGTATGACAATTACAGGTCTCAACGCCGATTGATGGAGGTATCAATCATCGAAATCGGAGCACATTTGCAGATTTTCGAATTTTTTGGCTCTGAATTTGTGGGCTATAGTTCAGTTGATTTTCAAAAAAATTGAATTTTCCACGAAACGTGTAGAAATATTCGACTGACCCAAATGGCTGTTTGTATGACAATTATAGGTCTCAACGCCTATTGATAGAGGTATCAATCATCGAAATCGGAGCACATTTGCAGATTTTCCAATTTTTTGGCTCTGAATTTGTGGGCTATAGTTCAGTTGATTTTCAAAAAAATTGAATTTTCCACGGAACATGTACAAATATTCGACCGATCCAAATGGCCGTTGGTATGACAACTACAGGTCTCAACGCCTATTGGTGGACGTATCATTCATCGAAATCGGAGCAAATTTGCAGATTTCCGATTTTTGTGGCTCTGAATTTGTGGGCTATAGTTCAGTTGATTTTCAAAAAAATTTAATTTTCCACGGAACGTGTAGAAATATTCGACCGATCCAAATGACCGTTTGTATGACAATTACAGGTCTCAACGCCTATTGATTGAGTTATCAATCATCGAAATCGGAGCACATTTGCAGATTTTCGATTTTTGTGGCTCTGAATTTGTGGGCTATAGTTCAGTTGATTTTCAAAAAAGTTGAATTTTCCACGGAACGTGTAGAAATATTCGAACGATCCAAATGGCCGCTTGTATGACAATTACAGGTCTCAACGCCTATTGATGGAGTTATCAATCATCGAAATCGGAGCACATTTGCAGATTTTCGAATTTTTTGGCTCTGAATTTGTGGGCTATAGTTCAGTTGATTTTCAAAAAAATTGAATTTTCCGTGGAACGTGTAGAAATATTCGACCGATCCAAATGGCCTTTTGTATGATAATTACAGGTGTCAGCGCCTATTGGTGGACGTGTCAATCATCGAAATCCGAGCACATTTGCAGATTTTCGAATTTTTTGGCTCTGAATTTGTGGGCTATAGTTCAGTTGATTTTCAAAAAAATTGAATTTTCCACGAAACGTGTAGAAATATTCGATCGATCCAAATGGCCGTTTGTATGACAATTATAGGTCTCAACGCCTATTGATAGAGGTATCAATCATCGAAATCGGAGCACATTTGCAGATTTTCGAATTTTGTGGCTCTGAATTTGTGGGCTATAGTTCAGTTGATTTTCAGAAAAATTGAATTTTCCACGAAACGTGTAGAAATATTCGACCGATCCAAATGACCGTTTGTATGACAATTACAGGTCTCAACGCCTATTGATGGAGTTATCAATCATCGAAATCGGAGCACATTTGCAGATTTTCGATTTTTGTGGCTCTGAATTTGTGGGCTATAGTTCAGTTGATTTTCAAAAAAGTTGAATTTTCCACGGAAAGTGTAGAAATATTCGAACGATCCAAATGGCCGCTTGTATGACAATTACAGTCAACGCCTATTGGTGGACGTATTAATTATCGAAATCGGAGCAAATTTACAGATTTTCGATTTTTGTGGCTCTGAATTTGTGGGCTATCGTTCAGTTGATTTTCAAAAAAATTGAATTTTCCGTGGAACGTGTAGAAATATTCGACCGATCCAAATGGCCGTTTGTATGATAATTACACGTGTCAGCGCCTATTGGTGGACGTGTCAATCATCGAAATCCGAGCATATTTGCAGATTTTCGAATTTTTTGGCTCTGCATTTGTGGGCTATAGTACAGTTGATTTTCAAAAAAATTTAATTTTCCACGAAATGTGTAGAAATATTCGGCCGATCCAAATGGCTGTTTGTATGACAATTACAGGTGTCAGCGTCTATTGATAGAAGTATCAATCATCGAAATCGGAGCACATTTGCAGATTTTCGAATTTTGTGGCTCTGAATTTGTGGGCTATAGTTCAGTTGATTTTCAAAAAAATTGAATTTTCCACGGAAAGTGTAGAAATATTCGACCGATCCAAATGGCCGTTTGTATGACAATTACAGGTCTCAACGCCTATTGATGGAGGTATCAATCATCGAAATCGGAGCACATTTGCAGATTTTCGATTTTTGTGGCTCTGAATTTGTGGGCTATAGTTCAGTTGATTTTCAAAAAAATTGAATTTTCCACGGAAAGTGTAGAAATATTCGACCGATCCAAATGGCCGTTTGTATGACAATTACAGGTCTCAACGCCTATTGATGGAGGTATCAATCATCGAAATCGGAGCACATTTGCAGATTTTCGAATTTTTTGGCTCTGAATTTGTGGGCTATAGTTCAGTTGATTTTCAAAAAAATTGAATTTTCCACGGAAAGTGTAGAAATATTCGACCGATCCAAATGGCCGTTTGTATGACAATTATAGGTCTCAACGCCTATTGATAGAGGTATCAATCATCGAAATCGGAGCACATTTGCAGATTTTCGAATTTTTTGGCTCTGAATTTGTGGGCTATAGTTCAGTTGATTTTCAAAAAAATTGAATTTTCCACGGAAAGTGTAGAAATATTCGACCGATCCAAATGGCCGTTTGTATGACAATTATAGGTCTCAACGCCTATTGATAGAGGTATCAATCATCGAAATCGGAGCACATTTGCAGATTTTCGAATTTTTTGGCTCTGAATTTGTGGGCTATAGTTCAGTTGATTTTCAAAAAAATTTAATTTTCCACGAAACGTGTAGAAATATTCGACCGACCCAAATGGCTGTTTGTATGACAATTATAGGTCTCAACGCCTATTGATAGAGGTATCAATCATCGAAATCGGAGCACATTTGCAGATTTTCCAATTGTTTGGCTCTGAATTTGTGGGCTATAGTTCAGTTGATTTTCAAAAAAATTGAATTTTCCACGGAAAGTGTAGAAATATTCGACCGATCAAAATGACCGTTTGTATGACAATTACAGGTCTCAACGCCTATTGATGGAGGTATCAATCAACGAAATCGGAGCAAATTTGGAGATTTTCAAATTTTGTGGCTCTGAATTTGTGGGCTATAGTTCAGTTGATTTTCAAAAAAGTTGAATTTTCCACGGAAAGTGTAGAAATATTCGAACGATCCAAATGGCCGCTTGTATGACAATTACAGGTCTCAACGCCTATTGGTGGACGTATTAATTATCGAAATCGGAGCAAATTTACAGATTTTCGATTTTTGTGGCTCTGAATTTGTGGGCTATCGTTCAGTTGATTTTCAAAAAAATTGAATTTTCCGTGGAACGTGTAGAAATATTCGACCGATCCAAATGGCCGTTTGTATGATAATTACACGTGTCAGCGCCTATTGGTGGACGTGTCAATCATCGAAATCCGAGCATATTTGCAGATTTTCGAATTTTTTGGCTCTGCATTTGTGGGCTATAGTACAGTTGATTTTCAAAAAATTGAATTTTCCACGAAATGTGTAGAAATATTCGGCCGATCCAAATGGCTGTTTGTATGACAATTACAGGTGTCAGCGTCTATTGATGGAGGTATCAATCATCGAAATCGGAGCACATTTGCAGATTTTCGATTTTTGTGGCTCTGAATTTGTGGGCTATAGTTCAGTTGATTTTCAAAAAAATTGAATTTTCCACGGAAAGTGTAGAAATATTCGACCGATCCAAATGGCCGTTTGTATGACAATTACAGGTCTCAACGCCTATTGATGGAGGTATCAATCATCGAAATCGGAGCACATTTGCAGATTTTCGAATTTTTTGGCTCTGAATTTGTGGGCTATAGTTCAGTTGATTTTCAAAAAAATTGAATTTTCCACGGAAAGTGTAGAAATATTCGACCGATCCAAATGGCCGTTTGTATGACAATTATAGGTCTCAACGCCTATTGATGGAGGTATCAATCATCGAAATCGGAGCACATTTGCAGATTTTCGAATTTTTTGGCTCTGAATTTGTGGGCTATAGTTCATATCCAAATGGCCGTTTGTATGACAATTATAGGTCTCAACGCCTATTGATAGAGGTATCAATCATCGAAATCGGAGCACATTTGCAGATTTTCCAATTGTTTGGCTCTGAATTTGTGGGCTATAGTTCAGTTGATTTTCAAAAAAATTGAATTTTCCACGGAAAGTGTAGAAATATTCGACCGATCAAATGACCGTTTGTATGACAATTACAGGTCTCAACGCCTATTGATGGAGGTATCAATCAACGAAATCGGAGCAAATTTGGAGATTTTCAAATTTTGTGGCTCTGAATTTGTGGGCTATAGTTCAGTTGATTTTCAGAAAAAATGAATTTTCCACGGAACGTGTAGAAATATTCGACCGATCAAAATGACCGTTGGTATGACAATTACAGGTCTCAACGCCTATTGATGGAGGTATCAATCATCGAAATCGAAGCACATTTGCAGATTTTCGATTTTTGTGGCTCTGAATTTGTGGGCTATAGTTCAGTTGATTTTCAAAAAATTGAATTTTCCACGGAAAGTGTAGAAATATTCGACCGATCCAAATGGCCGTTTGTATGACAATTATAGGTCTCAACGCCTATTGATAGAGGTATCAATCATCGAAATCGGAGCACATTTGCAGATTTTCGAATTTTTTGGATCTGAATTTGTGGGCTATAGTTCAGTTGATTTTCAAAAAAATTGAATTTTCCACGAAACGTGTAGAAATATTCGACCGACCCAAATGGCTGTTTGTATGACAATTATAGGTCTCAACGCCTATTGATAGAGGTATTAATCATCGAAATCGGAGCACATTTGCAGATTTTCCAATTGTTTGGCTCTGAATTTGTGGGCTATAGTTCAGTTGATTTTCAAAAAAATTGAATTTTCCACGGAAAGTGTAGAAATATTCGACCGATCAAAATGACCGTTTGTATGACAATTACAGGTCTCAACGCCTATTGATGGAGGTATCAATCAACGAAATCGGAGCAAATTTGGAGATTTTCAAATTTTGTGGCTCTGAATTTGTGGGCTATAGTTCAGTTGATTTTCAGAAAAAATGAATTTTCCACGGAACGTGTAGAAATATTCGACCGATCAAAATGACCGTTGGTATGACAATTACAGGTCTCAACGCCTATTGATGGAGGTATCAATCATCGAAATCGAAGCACATTTGCAGATTTTCGATTTTTGTGGCTCTGAATTTGTGGGCTATAGTTCAGTTGATTTTCAAAAAATTGAATTTTCCACGGAAAGTGTAGAAATATTCGACCGATCAAAATGACCGTTTGTATGACAATTACAGGTCTCAACGCCTATTGATGGAGGTATCAATCATCGAAATCGGAGCACATTTGCAGATTTTCGATTTTTGTGGCTCTGAATTTGTGGGCTATGGTTCAGTTGATTTTCAAAAAAATTGAATTTTCCACGGAAAGTGTAGAAATATTCGACCGATCCAAATGGCCGTTTATATGACAATTACAGGTCTCAACGCCGATTGATGGAGGTATCAATCATCGAAATCGGAGCACATTTGCAGATTTTCGAATTTTTTGGCTCTGAATTTGTGGGCTATAGTTCAGTTGATTTTCAAAAAAATTGAATTTTCCACGAAACGTGTAGAAATATTCGACTGACCCAAATGGCTGTTTGTATGACAATTATAGGTCTCAACGCCTATTGATAGAGGTATCAATCATCGAAATCGGAGCACATTTGCAGATTTTCGAATTTTTTGGCTCTGAATTTGTGGGCTATAGTTCAGTTGATTTTCAAAAAAATTGAATTTTCCACGGAACATGTACAAATATTCGACCGATCCAAATGGCCGTTTGTATGACAACTACAGGTCTCAACGCCTATTGGTGGACGTATCATTCATCGAAATCGGAGCAAATTTGCAGATTTCCGATTTTTGTGGCTCTGAATTTGTGGGCTATAGTTCAGTTGATTTTCAAAAAATTGAATTTTCCACGAAACATGTAGAAATATTCGACCGATCCAAATGGCCGATGGTATGACAACTACAGGTCTCAACGCCTATTGGTGGACGTATTAGTTTTCGAAATCGGAGCACATTTACAGATTTTCGATTTTTGTGGCTCTGAATTTGTGGGCTATCGTTCAGTTGATTTCAAAAAAATTGAATTTTCCGTTGGACGTGTAGAAATATTCGACCGATCCAAATGGCCATTTGTATCTCAATTACAGGTCTCAACGCCTATTGATAGAGGTATCAATTATCGAAATCGGAGCAAATTTGCAGATTTTCGAATTTTTTGGCTCTGAATTTGTGGGCTATAGTTCAGTTGATTTTCAAAAAAATTGAATTTTCCGTGGAACGTGTAGAAATATTCGACCGATCCAAATGGCCGTTTGTATGATAATTACAGGTGTCAGCGCCTATTGGTGGACGTATCAATCATCGAAATCCGAGCACATTTGCAGATTTTCGAATATTTTGGCTCTGCATTTGTGGGCTATAGTTCAGTTGATTTTCAAAAAATTGAATTTTCCACGAAACGTGTAGAAATATTCGACCGACCCAAATGGCTGTTTGTATGACAATTATAGGTCTCAACGCCTATTGATAGAGGTATTAATCATCGAAATCGGAGCACATTTGCAGATTTTCCAATTGTTTGGCTCTGAATTTGTGGGCTATAGTTCAGTTGATTTTCAAAAAAATTGAATTTTCCACGAAATGTGTAGAAATATTCGACCGATCCAAATGGCCGTTTGTATGACAATTACAGGTGTCAGCGTCTATTGATAGAAGTATCAATCAACGAAATCGGAGCACATTTGCAGATTTCCGATTTTTGTGGCTCTGAATTTGTGGGCTATAGTTCAGTTGATTTTCAAAAAATTGAATTTTCCACGAAACATGTAGAAATATTCGACCGATCCAAATGGCCGATGGTATGACAACTACAGGTCTCAACGCCTATTGGTGGACGTATTAGTTTTCGAAATCGGAGCACATTTACAGATTTTCGATTTTTGTGGCTCTGAATTTGTGGGCTATAGTTCAGTTGATTTTCACAAAAATTGAATTTTCCACGGAACATGTAGAAATATTCGACCGATCCAAATGGCCGTTTGTATGACAATTACAGGTCTCAACGCCTATTGATGGAGGTATCAATCATCGAAATCGGAGCAAATTTGCAGATTTTCGATTTTTGAGGCTCTGAATTTGTGGGCTATAGTTCAGTTGATTTTCAAAAAAATTTAATTTTCCACGGAAACGTGTAGAAATATTCGACCGATCCAAATGGTCGTTTGTATGACAATTATCTCAACGCCTATTGATGGAGGTATCAATCATCGAAATCGGAGCACATTTGCAGATTTTCGATTTTTGAGGCTCTGAATTTGTGGGCTATAGTTCGGTTGATTTTCAAAAAAATTGAATTTTCCACGGAACGTGTAGAAATATTCGACCGATCAAAATGACCGTTTGTGTGACAATTACAGGTCTCAACGCCTATTGATAGAGGTATCAATCGTCGAAATCGGAGCACATTTGCAGATTTTCGATTTTTGTGGCTCTGAATTTGTGGGCTATAGTTCAGTTGATTTTCAAAAAAATTGAATTTTTCACGGAAAGTGTAGAAATATTCGACCGACCCAAATGGCCGTTTGTATGACAATTACAGGTCTCAACGCCTATTGATGGAGGTATCAATCATCGAAATCGGAGCATATTTGCAGATTTTCGAATTTTTTGGCTCTGAATTTGTGGGCTATAGTTCAGTTGATTTTCAAAAAAATTGAATTTTCCACGGAACATGTAGAAATATTCGACCGATCCAAATGGCCGTTGGTATGACAACTACAGGTCTCAACGCCTATTGGTGGACGTATTAATTTTCGAAATCGAAGCTCATTTACAGATTTTCGATTTTTGTGGCTCTGAATTTGTGGGCTATAGTTCGGTTGATTTTCAAACAAATTGAATTTTCCACGGAACGTGTAGAAATATTCGACCGATCAAAATGACCGTTTGTGTGACAATTACAGGTGTCAACGCCTATTGATAGAGGTATCAATCGTCGAAATCGGAGCACATTTGCAGATTTTCGAATTTTGTGGCTCTGAATTTGTGGGCTATAGTTCAGTTGATTTTCAAAAAAATTGAATTTTCCACGGAACATGTAGAAATATTCGACCGATTCAAATGGCCGTTGGTATGACAACTACAGATCTCAACGCCTATTGGTGGACGTATCATTCATCGAAATCGGAGCAAATTTGCAGATTTCCGATTTTTGTGGCTCTGAATTTGTGGGCTATAGTTCATTTGATTTTCAAAAAAATTGAATTTTCCACGAAACATGTAGAAATATTCGACCGATCCAAATGGCCGTTGGTATGACAACTACAGGTCTCAACGCCTATTGGTGGACGTATTAATTTTCGAAATCGAAGCACGTTTACAGATTTTCGATTTTTGTGGCTCTGAATTTGTGGGCTATCGTTCAGTTGATTTTCAAAAAAATTGAATTTTCCGTTGGACGTGTAGAAATTATCGACCGATCCAAATGGCTGTTTGTATGACAATTATAGGTCTCAACGCCTATTGATAGAGGTATCAATAATCGAAATCGGAGCACATTTGCAGATTTTCGAATTTTTTGGCTCTGAATTTGTGGGCTATAGTTCAATTGATTTTCACAAAAATTGAATTTCCCACGGAACATGTATAAATATTCGACCGATCCAAATGGCCGTTTGTATGATAATTACAGGTCTCAGCGCCTATTGATGGAGGTATCAATCATCGAAATCGGAGCACATTTGCAGATTTTCGATTTTTGAGGCTCTGAATTTGTGGGCTATAGTTCAGTTGATTTTCAAAAAAATTGAGTTTTCCGTGGAACGTGTAGAAATATTCGACCGATCCACATGGCGGTTGGTATGACAACTACAGGTCTCGACGCTTATTGGTGCACGTATCAATCATCGAAATCGGAGCAAATTTGCAGATTTTCGAATTTTGTGGCTCTGAATTTGTGGGCTATAGTTCAGTTAATTTTCAAAAAAATTGAATTTTCCATGGAAAGTGTAGAAATATTCAACCGATCCAAATGGCCGTTTGTATGACAATTACAGGTCTCAACGCCTATTGATAGAGGTATCAATCATCGAAATCGGAGCACATTTGCAGATTTTCGAATTTTGTGGCTCTGAATTTGTGGGCTAAAGTTCAAAGGATTTTCAAAAAAATTGAATTTTCCACGAAACGTGTAGAAATATTCGATCGATCCAAATGGCCGTTTGTATGACAATTACAGGTCTCAACGCCTAGTGATAGAGGTATCAATCATCGAAATCGGAGCACATTTACAAATTTTCGAATTTTGTGGCTCTGAATTTGTGGGCTATAGTTCAGTTGTTTTTCAAAAAAACTGAACTTTCCACGGAACGTGTAGAAATATTCGACCGATCCAAATGGCCGTTTGTATGACAATTAGGTACAGGTCTCAACGCCTAGTGATAGAGGTATCAATCATCGAAATCGGAGCACATTTACAAATTTTCGAATTTTTGTGGCTCTGAATTTGTGGGATATAGTTCAGTTGGTTTTCAAAAAAATTTAATTTTCCACAAATGGCCGGTTTTATGACAATTACAGGTCTCAACGCCTATTGATGAGGTATCAATCATCGAAATCGGAGCACATTTGCAGATTTTCGAATTTTATGGCTCGAATTTGTGGGCTATAGTTCAGTTGATTTTCAAGAAAATTGAATTTTCCACGAAACGTGTAGAAATATTCGACCGATCCAAATGGCCATTTGTATGACAATTACAGGTCTCAACGGCTAGTGATAGAGGTATCAATCGTCGAAATCGGAGCACATTTGCAGATTTTCGAATTTTGTGGCTCTGAATTTGTGGGCTATAGTTCAGTTGATTTTCAAAAAAATTAAATTTTTTACGGATCGTGTAGACAGCAACCGCTCAGCTATGAGCCGAAGAAGAGCAAGGTGTTCCTCGGGGCCACTAAACGTCACCAATAAGTCGTCAAGATAGACAAATACCTTATCGTGATATTGGTGAGGAATCACCTTGTCCATCAATCGACACATGCTTTGCGGAGCGTTGCATAACTCGAAAGGCATAACGGTAAATTGATAAAGGGGCCTACCCGGTACTGTGAATGCAGTTTTGCTTTATTGCATCACTGTCAAGATGAATTTGCCAAAAGGAATCTTTCAAGTCCAAGCTAGAAATGAAAGTGGTGTTTTCCAATCGACTCAGAAGACCATCGATCAACGGTAACGGGTATGTGTCCTTTATGGTTGCTTCGTTAACCTTTCGGGCATCCAGGCACAACCTCACCTTCCCATTTGACTTTTTACCAGTGTAACTGGCGAACACCAAGGACTCTCACTCTTCTCTATTACACGATTTACCACTTTGACGAATGGTCGTCGATCCATTTGGTTTAACAAATGTGATTCATTGATTTCGCGTCTTAAGCGTTTACGTTTAGCAAAATATTGGTAAGCTCGATGAAAGCGAGTTCCGAGACACGTGAGTAGAGTAGAATTATTTATCTTTTTAGGATAGATAGTGGCTTCTGTTGAAGCTGGTGTAGTGAGTCTATTTTGTTGGATTGCGTCGGGAATATGGTATTTTGAAGGTAAGGTTCCCGAACTTGTCCTTCCTTCCGTCGATCGTTTTCCTAGTAGGCACGCCTACAGTTAACGCAGTCTGGCAAATATGTATTAGATAAAGCACATCCAAAGCAAATAATTTTACGAGGTTGTCTGCAGAATTTATAGCCATGATCGGGGGCCTGACAATTCCAACATTTACTTGGTAATCTACCGGCATTCTGGAAATAAAATCGAAATTGATTACTCCCAGCAGTCGACCAATTTAACGCACAAACCTCGGCGGACTCATTATTGTTAACAGCCTGGGTTAAAGTACAGTCAGGTACTATGACAGACGGATTTTTTGGATTTGGAAACTGAACAAGTTGTGTAGGCAATTCATGTAACAGTGGTCTGGAATTAATAATATTGGCCTCGAATTACATCTAATACGTTGCCACAAATTTTCTAGTGATCGACATTTCTGAGATAATTGGCTTACCGTAGTTACAGTTTTATTAGCTAAAGCTAATTGTAAACCCGGTCTTATAATTATTAAACAAAATTTCTAGGATTTCCTGATCCGAAATGAGACTTTGTGCTTGTAAAGCGATTTTGAAAAAAGCGTCTTGAAACTTTGCCATAACTCTCATTAGGGTAATTCTGTTTTCGAGCATCCAGCGCTCTACGAATATCTCGATCCTCACATTCACTTTTTACTTTCGGCTGGTACCTTTTCAAATTTATCGAGATTCCCACGTGTAACTTGAACTGAGTTTTTTCCTGAGATAACTATTGACAAGTCACTTAAATAAAATATATTTCCAGACATAACCATCTAGATCGATGATACGCAATCCGATAGGAATAATCATAATAGGAACTGCTATACGTTCAATATATTGAATAGGTGACAACTCGTACATATAAAGATGAATCATCCTAGTATGACAATTTGAGCAGAATCCTGCATATATGTAGGCGTCATATCAAGCGGCAAATATTTATGATGCTATACTCCTCGTGACTCAGCATTATCTCTATATCAGACTTCCATTTATCTAATCCATTGTATCTATAGTAGATTAGGAATATTGCGTCGTTTTAATCGTTTTAATTAAATTCTTAATGGACCTGGCACATAACTTTTTGAAGTATCTTAAAATAAGAATCAACGGTCTTAATAAATTGTAAGAATCTTTTTGTAAAAAAAAAAACTTCGAGTTACATTGAGTTATATTGACTGTTATCGATCAACAGAAACGTATGAACCAACATTAATTTCGCTTCGGTTAATTTGACTAATAAATTCTAATCACATTTCCTTTATACACTTTACATCTGGCATTAAACGATACATAAACCCACTTTCACGGCTTCCAAATATTTTTTATAATTTTTGATCTCTAGTTTTGGGTTTATTTTATTGAGCAGGCATCACTCCCTGTTGGAGTGCAAAATTCATGGACCGACTCATTTTTCATGTCTGTTTCGTATCAGTTTGTCACGGAGCTGCGTAGTATCAAGTGGTCTATACGCAAAATGGTTTTAAACCATTAGTCCTTGATTTGGATACAGCAATTTACTTTTGATATGTCAACTCTTTATATAAAGGCCTAAGCTGATTAAACGATTCACAAACATCAACTAAGTTAGTAACCTTACTTTTGTACCTCTCAGGTGGCTTGCTAACCACTCGTGCTATCGCTCAGAGCTGTCTTATTTATTACTAAATTGATATTGATTACGGATAATAAAATACAATTTTCCCCCCAAACACAACAACAGCAATAAAAATTGATACCTTGGCATCATACACATATATTCATTATATGAGTATGCAGTGTAATGAAATTTTAAACAAGTCATTACTATTTAAGTAAGCAATATTCATAAAATTGTAACCGCTAATATCATAAAATTCACATTAATAAAAAATTATAGATCACTCAACCGTGTACAAGTTCCCCCCTCAAACACTACATAAACAAATTTAATATTCATTTGGTACGTACATATCCGAGAACCTACATATAATTTTCCACATAACAAAAATTATCGTAAAAATTTCATTACAGTGTACAACAACAATAATATTCCCTCATTGATGAGCAAAATTTATTTGTATGAATATCAAACTGTAACGCGATCGATATACGCAAGGAATCATAAGTCATAACACTAAATTTTACACTAACAACTCTTTCAAATGTGTAGATGATTATACTACCTATACCTACCTTTGATACCTATCGTACCTTTGATACTTGTGAAGGTAATTTTATTTCTTACATAAATACAAACATCATTATTATCGCTAAATAATGATAATCTATTCTATAATTTTTCACATTTCTCTTTTTCCATTTTCAAATATTATGTTATTATGTATGTATTATTATAACACAAATGTGTGTATATGTTAAGCATACAACAAAAAAAAGCTTTATTGAATTTGACAATGGGTACCGTTCAATATAATACCAAGAATAAAAATATATTTCTTGAATTCACACCGGTAATAACCCTAATTCTTTATGTTAGCTGGAGATGATTTGTGCTCCACAGGGATCTCATATTATTTTAAACAACAGTTTATTTTTTTTGATGATGAATAATTTGGATGGATTTTATCTTTTGAAAGTGAAAAAAAAAAAAAAGGATTTAGCATAATGATGATTTGGGTCGTTATGTAGAACAGGATTATGGTGGGTCAAAGATGTTTCTCGTCTTTTGTATTGTGTATCACTCCGATTAAATCTAATTTAAAGTTATCTTGTTCTCAGTATTTATTATCCTTGATAAAGATCATAGTTTAACTTATACGAAATTACAAATTTAAGACTCTCAAAACCCAACTATGTTTAGTAACATATAAAATGCAAGGGTATTCGCTTCTGTTTTATACGGCAATATTATTTTAACTATTAAAATTTGTAGAGAGCTTAATGAGCTTTTAAGTTCTAACAGGTTAAAAACCATCTTAATTATATTGTTGTTGTTGTCAAAATCATAAATTATGCCAAAACTTATATTTGTTGTATTTTTCGAATTTTTGTTTCATGTTTGTGCCATATTTGACAAACTTGAACATTCACATAGTTTAGATCAAGAAAACTGCCAATCCCCAAACATATTTTATTAATTTTTAACCTCAATGTTATGTATTTAACAACCATTTAACATTTAAACATTAATCGGAGCTTAACATTTAAACATTAAACTTCACCGATAGCCATAAATTTGTTCTAAACGAATTTGATTCGTTTTCAGTACGTATTGGGCCCACGACGGCAAGCTGTTGAAAACTTAATTAAACCCGACAAAAATTTATTCAATTTAAAGAAATTTGATGTCGCGGACTTGGTTCTTATTGAAAATGAAATAATTTATCGGTATACAAAAATTTTCGGTGGAATTGGTTCCTCGGACTTATTCAGACCTTCTAAGTTTCGGGTTTGTTTAGTTTTGTTGTTGGTCTGAATTGATTATTTTCAGTCCATTAGCCCATTAAAACATTATTTTAAAATTGAATTGACCGAGCCAGTGTTTGTAAATTTTCCATTCTGAATGAAACAAAAATAAATCAAAACGATTACATCAAACTCAAAAGTGTACAGAATATCAAAATCAACACAATTATAATTTGTAAACAAAATATTTACTTTTCATTTGGTTTGTTTAACATCTTCATGCACCTTTTAAATTTTTCATATAAATTGCAATATCATTACAGTATTATTCCACGAAGTAACTTATTAAATGTCCTCGTCATTGTTAGATTATATTTTTAATTGTTTAGGCTGCAGAGGACGAATCGTTTGATTTCCTTGTCAACTTTATCTAAAAAATCATTTAAGAAAACCATTTCCATCGTACCTGCTGAATTTCATTTAAATATTCTGCTAAAGTTAGCCGAAAGTTCCAAGGCGAAAGTGGGAAAACGATAATGCAGATTTTAGTAATAAAGCCGGAAGAAAAAACAGCAATGAAGATTGTGTTATCCCAGCCGCATGTAAAAAAATCGGTAATGCAGATTGAGTAAGCCCAGCCGAAAATAACAAAATGAAGTCGATATCAATCAGTAGTGTTTAGCCTAAAAATTACTAAGGATGCATTTAAATAGTATTGAAGACTCCAGTTTCTCGTGAAAAATTGTAGAAAACACTCTAAACCAAAAAAAAATATTTTAATTGGAATAAAATCAGCATTTAGGGTGTTAAGTCTGGAGATGGATTACACTGATGTGATTTGTCAATAGCTACTGCAAAAAAAAAGTTCAGTTCAAGTTTCCGTGGGAAATCTCGGAAAATTGGATTTGCCAAAAATCATTAGAAAATTTGTATAAAATCAGCCTCTAGATAGTTGTGTCTGGAGATGTGTTTTATTGATGTGACTTGTCAATAGCTATGGCAAGAAAATAATTCAGTACAAGTTTCCAGTGGGAAACCTTAGATAATTTGAAAAGGTTTCAGCCAAAAGTAAGAAATGAATGTATAAAATCGGCCTCTAGAGTGTTATGTCTAGTAACAAAAAAACAAAATTCCAATTTCCAAAAATCAATAAAAAATTTGAATAAAATCAGCCACTAGGTAGTTATGTCTGGAGATATATTTTATTTAGGTGACTTTTCAATAGTTATCAAAGAAAAAATAATCAGTTCAAGTTTCCAGTGGGAAATTTCGGAAATTTTGGTTTTTCAAAAATCGTTAGAAAATTTGTTTAGTGTTGAAGTTTCCCGTGGGATTTTTTTTATTCTTTGTATTTAAATTAAACTTTATTTATATAAGTAGTGGAAAATGGATGGTTTCAGGCCACCCGAAATTGGGTGGATGGTTTCAGGCCACCCGAAAATTATATATCGTCGCCTCAGTATTATCTTATCGTAAGTGTCACGGTACGACAAGATTACTGAGGCGATGATATGTAACATTTTTGGATGGCCTGAAACCATCCACTATGCAATTTTTTTAGATCGTACGATGAATTAATTCGTAAGGTGTACTGTTTAGACAGGAAATGCTGAATGATTAACAAGTATCAAATAAACACTTAAAATAAAGAAAAGCAAATTCCACTGTAGAGACAGGAAATGCTGAACTACATAAAACAAAACAAACGAATTATATTTTTATTATTAATACTGTAAGCTCATAAGCGAATATATACTGTAAACTCTAAAGTGAATATATTGTTACTCGTGAATAAAAAAAACCGTGAATAAAAAAAAACCGTGAATTAGTGTACCGTTAATAAAAAATAGAAAATAAAATAGGTAAGTTGAAATTTAAATAATAGTCGCTAAAATTATATAAATCACCTAAATATTATTTTTTATTATATCGTAAGTTTTCTATTTTACAGCAAATTAAAAATGAATAAATGTGGAGAATGCGGAAAGATCTTTTCATCTAAAGATCATTTACAGCGACATCTAAAAGAACAGCATTTCTCTGAACAACATTTATGTGAAATTTGCAGCAACTCGTTTAGTAATAAACGTAAACTGAATTATCACCATAACAGATATCATCATCATCCATCTACTAGTACACAATATATTTCATTAAACCCCTTTAGGGATAATAATGAAGTGGCTAAGAGGAGCAGGAGGAATTCCAATGGGAGTGAAAATGTTGTTGAAGAGGCTGTTTATCCTAACATAGCTCAATCATCATCATCATCAGCAGCAGCAGCAGTAGCAGTTACAACCGCAAATCATGTAGTTGAAGATGAAAATATCTTAAAAAATTTATATCTAATCATTATAAATCAATAGTTCATAAGAATAATAGTTTAAAAAAATTTTCGGATGATGATGAAAATATTAAAATTGTAGAAAGTGCATTCAAGTCGCGAATAATTAATTATAGGATTTCTGATTTACCTAAAGAGCATACTAGCTTGCGTGATTTTATGGATTCAGTTGAATTTAAAATAATAAATTTAATTAAGCTTCAATTAGAAATTTTTAAAGCTGCAAAAATAAACTTTGAATTATTTCACTTCATACAAAATTTAATTTAGAAGATGATTCCAACGTTGTTGCGTCCCTTATCTTTTGTCTTCTCGCCCCCTATAATTTATCGAATTTACAGAATTTATAAAAAAAGAAAGATTTGTGAAATTAAAGAACTTATTGAATTTTTAATCCTTATTCATAGAATTTATAGGACTTATAAAACTTTATTATTGAATTTAAAGAATAGTTAAAGTTTATAGGATTTTTAAAACTTTTTGTATTTATAAAACAAATAAAATTCGAGTTTGTAGAATTTATAAAACAGACACACTTGAAATAATTAATAGGACCCAAAAAAAAAAAAAATTTAAAAAAATTTATATTATTGATAAATTTTAAAATTTTTAAATTTTATGAATTTTAGAAATTCTTTAAAATCTTTATTTAAAAAGAATTTATAAAATTCATAAAATTTAAAAATTTATTATAATAAAACTTATAAAATTTATGGAATTTATAAGATTTATCAAATTTACAGAATTTGTAGGATTTATAGAATTTAAGAAACATATTGAATTTTTTAGAGTTTTCAAAATTCATAGAATTTATAGGATTGTAGAATTTACTAAATTTATAGAATTCAAAGAAATGATTAAATTTACAAAATTTATAAAAATTTAAAAATTTTTAAAATCATATAAATAATTCAAATTTGAGTTTGTAGAACTTATAGAACTGACAGACCTGAATAATATATAGAACCCATAGAATCTATAACAATTAAAAATTTATAAAGAATTTATAAGAATTGAAGTATTTATTAGATTTGCAGAATTTAAAGAACTTACCGAATTCCAAAATTTTATGACTTTATGAATTTATATCATTTTTCGAAATTTTATTTATAAATCATAAGTAAATTTGAGTTTGTAGAATTTACGAAACAGACACACTTACGAAATTTACGAAACAGACACAAAGAATCTACAAAATTTAAAAATTTGTATAATTGACAAAATATAATTTGTAGATTTTTAGAAATTTATAAAATTCATGAAATTTAAACATTTAAATAGTTTATAGACATATTAAGACATTTGAAGAGAGAGAGAAGGATTTATAGGATTTATAGAATTTAAGAAACTTGTTGGATTTTTAAACTTTATAGAATTTGAATAATTTACTTAATTTATTGATATAATTTATTGCGTTTTTCGGAATTACTACAAATACATAATTACTTTTAATTCTAAAAACTTTAAAAATTCTATATACTTTTTTTTAATTTTTAAAATTGTGTGTAGGTCCTTTAATTCTAAAAATTGTGTAAATCCTCTTGTTTTTTTTAAATATTTTTTTTTAACCACCAGGTATGACTTCACGTACAGACAGCTCTTACGTATTAAAACCACACTCCGTTAGAAGCATAGTATAGCAGATGCAAACATGTCTGCAAAGTTTCTACACCACAACCCCGCCGGCATCTAGTTAAGAAATTTGAGTCTCGTTCGTTATAGGAATTAACCAGACAGATCACTCCACGAACTAAGAACGGCTAAGCACCATCACCCATAGATTCGAGAAAGAGATATTAATCTGTATTACTCATTTATCAAATTTATTTATTTTAATTATTTTTTTGCCCTAAACTAAAATTTACTTAAACACTCGAGCCATGCAGATATCATCCCGAAAACGAATAGAAAAGGTGCTGTCAGATGAATACATCTTTCTAAGTTTATTTTCTGAAGATTTTGGTGCAGTTTGCGGATCAAGAACAATGATCGAGTGAAACAAAAAAAACTGATGCCCATACTCGTTTCAAGCAAAGATGCAAGTGTGGCTGAAAATTAGCGATGTTACTGTGTGAAAATGTTGTTCTTGTTATTTTTTTGTTGTTTTTGTTAAGCTATCCAGCTCTTTGGTACACTCTATATTATGAATCACCTGATGCTTAAAATAAAGTGTGTCAGAAACTATCTAAATTAAAAAGTGTACAATAAATAAATTTATGTTCGGATCTGGTAAGTTTCCCCGTATTAAGTCAAATTAAGCCGCAGGCTCCACTCCTGGTGGTGATTTAGTGTCGTTCGTACATATTAGCAAACAAAAGAAATTTGTGGTTTTTTGAAAAAATTTGATTTTTAGTTTTTTTTAATATACATATTATTTAAATAAAATTCCGGAATCGAGAACATATGAATTCGAAAATTCCGGAATTAATTTTGGCCAAAAATTGGATGCCCTAATTACAAGGTAATCAAAACTTTGGTCCAAGAACTATATTCATGCACCAATTCATCTAAATTAAACTCAATTTGAACCCCAAACTAATTCACACACGAACCTTTTACACAGCCGCTATTCAACCCCAACTCGACCACTCATTAAACCAGTAATCCAACGCAAGGAGGAAAAATAACCACCAGCGTAATCAAGTCAAACCCCAACTCAACCCTCAACTTAACTCCGAAATCAACGATGAACGCAATCCCTAAACCGACACAAATAAAAACTGAACACCAACCAATTTTTGTTGTTGTAATTGCAAACATTGTTGTTGTAATTTTTTAGGAAAAGTCAGGAAACAATTCACTTGCAGAGATTTCGTGCCTTTCAACGTCTATCAGTTAATTTTCTGCTTTTGTAAAACTACATTGTCTATTTATTTCCTCGTGTTCCAAACATTTTTCTGACCAATTTTTAATATTAGTGGCATTTGTGATCATGGTTTAAATATAATTCCAGTACGAAGCCACGCTAATTCATTAAGTTCACTTTGATGTTTTTGAAAACAAAAACGTTAAAGCCTTAACGTTGAGTTTGTTGTTAATTGGTATAAACGGTCTCTTTAAATTTTTCTTTGAAAGTTTCTAGGTTAAATAATTCCATTTGTCAAAATATTATTTTTTAGTCGATGATCGAACATCGATAATCCATAGGCATCCATACAATTCTGCAATGAATTTTATTTTGCTTGTTTTTCACATTATTATCGTTGGGACTGGTTAAAATGGCCTTCCTTCTCCTATATGTCACTAAGTAAATAATTATTTGCTACTTTCATAGTAGGAGTTTTCTCGGTTAATTCCCTAGTAGCCCTATTTGCTTGTACAATTGATATTAATGTCTTGTTTGGTCAATGTGGAATATTTTTTATTATTAATCAATCCCAGTGCAATACCAATAATCCTGTAATCGTTTTTAAAAAATATAGTCACTCCGAGATCAAAATAAACATCTTATCGTAAAAACTTTGATTGCTGTTCTTTCTAATTCTAACTGGTCTCACATTTTTATCTGTACACACAACAAAAGTAATAAAATATAATATTATTTCGCGAGTTTCCCAACTCTTTAGCCAATTTATTTGCGCGCAGTAAAGAAAAACAGTAATGCGAAACAACAAAAAAATACTTAAAACACTCGAATGAAATTTTATTACATTCAAGTGTCCATAAAATTAAAAAAAGTAAAATAAAGATTTTCAGGATCGCACAACAATAACAACAACAACAACAAGAAAAGTTCGGGTAAATCAAATTTCATTACTGTATACGCTGTGGAAAGTACTCTAGAGAGAAAAGTTGAACTTGTACAGCACTCCCGTTTTGACTTACATAAACAAATAATAAATTCATGCAAAAATATTTCATTCCGCTCCCACCGCACCCATCCACCTTCCATCATTCACAATTAAAATATTACAGTAATACAAAAAAAAAAAAATAAAAGTTTGAGAGAGAAATGTACAATTTCCAAAAAAAAAGTTAAATGAAAATGAGTTTTCTACTTAGGTAGGTAGATAGCCTGATACATTTTTGTTTTTGCATTTTTTGTTGTGCCAAGCATTTTATTCATTCGCATTGCTCTTAAAACATAAAAATGAAATATTCACAGAAGAAAATTTTTGTACGTACTCATGTACATAAGAAAATGAGGTTGGAAAAGTCAATTAAAGAATAGATTCTGAAGATTTTTTTTTTTTTTGGAATTATTTTTATTTCAATCAGGAGAATAAATTTGTTTTTGCTTTTTATGCAAATCAGGATGGATTTTTTTGGAATGTTATTTTTTATTGTAAAGGTAGATCAAAACATCTTTGGTAACAGTGATAAACCAACAAAATTTTTAGAACTAGAAAACACACAAAATATAAAAGGAAATTAATTTTATTTTGGGTATTTCACAGTTTTGTTGTATAGATACCGCTTCGCTTTGGAAAAAATTCAAATTTGTTTAATACCGAGTTTGGTCGTGTTTTATTTGATTGCAGTTATATGTATGCTGATACAGTATAAGTGTATAATGGAAAATTCGCGTAAATGTACGGTTTAAAACATACACAAAAAAAATAAAAAATGGGACAATGGGTAATTTTTTTTTTGTACTCAAACTCGATATTGAATTTCCATTGAGATGCATTCATGCACATATATCGATGCATTCATTAGTTGTTAATACCTTTATGGTTATTTTTTTAATGAATTCCGCTTCAGTAGCAAGAAAATTTATCAATGAAATTAATGCAAGTATATTTCAACCTGTTTGGGGCTTTTAGCAATTTTATAACTATATTTTGTGTGTTTTCCATTATAATTTAAATTGCGAACACTTCTGTTACTGCTGTACTACATTTAAGAGTTAACGGTTTCAAATAAACAAAATACTCAAAAAATACAAATAAAGGTTACTGTATATTGAGGAATTTCATTAAATCTAGAACTTTTTTAACGTTAAACCATTAGAACATTTCTAGAGTGAAGATCCGTAGAGGGAACCAAAAAATGTATCAGGGCTTTACAAGCTTTTAAAGAACACTAAAATTTTTTTAATAATAATTTGGCTGTTGTTGTTGCCAATACTATGATTTTCAAGGTTGAGCTTCATTGTTAACCGATGTTTCATCAAAGTAGTACTTATGTACACATAAGTGTACGTAATAAGTTGTTGAAATCAACAAATGTTTAAAAATTAATATATTTCTGTATTCGAAGTAGAACTAACAAGTGAACCAATACAAAACAAATTATGATGGTTTACATCTCTGCCAACAGCTATAGCAATCTATACATATTTATTGCATGCTCCATTTTAAATCACTCGATATTTTAATAGTATTTAATTGAAAACACTTGGCCGATTAGCACACACGATTTTAGAAAAGATTAAAATGTTTTATAGCGTACCATTTTGATTTGTCTTGAAGGTGAATGGCAATCTTCATAAGGCTCATAAGACCCCACAAGAATATCAAAACAGATTTTAACTCCACCAGACTAAATGTTGTTTGTTGCTGGTACGTTTGAGGGCTTTTTCATTGTGTCATGAGCACGAAAGAGTTATCGGTTTAAATTCATTGCCATGAAAGAAATTCAATTACCTCCTAATGTACATATTATATGCAATTTTTGTATTGGGTTTCTTCGTGGGATTCATGTCCTGGATTTCTTGGACGCTTACACATGGAACGGTTATTGCATGCACTTTGGAGTACCCTATTTGGAGATGGTCCATCGTCCCATACAGAAATGGTATAGATATCTTTAAATCTATAGATGAATAATTCGCATTTCTGAGTTAATTAAATCCAATATATTACAATTTTATTCGATTATGTATCATGGAGGCCTTGAATAAACGTAAAAGTATCATTAAGGGGCAACTCACATAATACACTAATTTCATTACGACGAAAGGTAAAGCCGCCTTTGTAAAAGGATTGGAAGTGAGGTTGTCGAAAACCCATGAATTATACAATTTATCGAAGTGAAAAACCAAATATTCAAGATTGATGATAACGTGGTGTCAGAAATGGATGGAACCCAGTGACAAGTTTAGATCAAGATGATACGGCTAATATTTCTGCGATTATGGGCTTCCGATCCGATTTTAAGTTACCACGCCTTAATCTACCAATATTCGATGGAAATGTAAAACATTGGCAATCATTTTACGACATTTCTATATCCACTGTATATGAGAATAACAATCTATCTCTTGCGCAGAAGTTCAAATATCTGCTAGGCCAATTACGGGGTGCTGCCTGTTTGTCAATATGTCATTTTCGAGTTGATGATGCCAATTACCTCGAAGCAATTAAGAAACTAACCAAAAAATACGACAAGACGAAACCGATAATAATCGAAACCTACGTTCATGATTTTTTTGCAGCGACACAATTTAATAAAGCCTCTTCCAGCAATATTATGAAGCTCCACGATGTAGTTGGTGAAACTATGCGGGGCTTACAATTAATTGGTCCAATAGCAACAGAACGAGATCCATGGATAAGTTTACTAGCTAGCGATAAGTTGGATGAAGAAACGAAACGTATATTTAAGTACGACACCGGAGAAGAGGACTACCATAAAATCCAGCAATTCCTTGACTTCCTAAGCAAGCGAATGGATGCATTAATGGAGGCCTGAGCATGTAACCTCTAGAATTAATCATAGCCAAGACAAGTCAATTACCAAGTTGCCCAATTTGCCACATAAACCATAGATTGTATGATTGCCCAAAATTCAGAGAAATGTCCGTCGAATCACGAAGAGAGTTCATTCAAAAAGATGTTTCAGTTGCTTCAGTATTGATCACCTAATTACCAATTGAAAAAGTTCCAAACACTGTTGGAAGTGTTCAAAACGTCATAACACTCTCGCCTGCATTTTATATCAAATAGTGACATCCCAAATGGCAACCAAGGTTCCTCGTTACCAAATGAAGCCAACACCAATGAAGCTTTTACTCGATCAGTAAGTTTACAACAGACAAATCCACCAGAAGATATCATGAGGATACCAACTCCAATGTCAATTCAGCGAAGGATTCCAATTTTACCAACAGTCTCCATTAAAGTATACAAGATAGATTCGATAATTGGATCCGTCGTAGAGCGTTACTATAGATTCCGGGTCAACACATTTATTTATTTCGGAAGATTTCATCAATCGGTTGCAAGTGTCAAGCATTAAGTTATAGTATCACAATTACATCGTTCAATTAGATGCATTAATTATACCCACAATATCGTCCAATTAACCGCCAGCTAAGACCACGAATTTGCAGCTCCATCTTTTTGACATATATAAACCTGGTTTGGTTGGATAATCACAGGCCGACTGAACGTCAACAATTCGATCATCCAGTGTTAAACCAATCATCGAATCCAACTATTCATCAAAAGGTGAACCAAATACTAATATTTCCCAAATCGCAGCGACGATAGAAAAATTCTGGATAATCGTGGAAATTTTGTTAGTTTCAAAAAAGGATAATAAGATTACGGTTTATCTACCATTTAGATCTAGTCCTCTCAATCTCGGTGAAAGTTGTTCACAAGCAACCAGGAGAATTTATGCCTTAGAGCATCGTTTGCAAAGGGACGAGGGTTTCAAAAAGCGTATCATCAATTTATGGCTGAATACCTAGCTTTAGACCATATGGAACTCATACCACAAAATGAAATTGATCGAGCCAATAATAAAGTATTCTACTTGCCAAACCATCCGGTTATTAAGGAGTCCAGCAGTAAAACGAAGGTTTGCGTAGTGTTCGATGCGTCAGCCAGACCTACCAACAATCAGTCATTAAACGATAATTTAATAATTGGACCAACTATCCAAGATAATTTGTTAAATCTGTTAGCAGCAAACACTCCAGAACTCCAGTAACTCCCATCAAACATTGAGTATTACCAAACTTGAACTTAATACAGCGACACTATTGGCCCGACTATTAAATACTGTGCTACTATCACTTAAATTACCAAACCAACCGAACATATATGTATTTATATTCGGAATCTACCAAAACCTTGCAATGGTTATCCAAGCCACTAAAATTATTGAAACCTTTCGAGGCAAACCGTGTCTCGGAAATATTGCAATGAACTAAACTTTGTCAAACGTATGTTGTTGCAACCGTAAATAACCCTGCCGAACATGCCACTCGAGGAGTAAAGGTAGATGAATCACTCCATAATCCAACTTGGATCAGTGGACCCGAATTTTTAAATATAAAACAGCTACAACTTATAAAACCAAAGCCTATTGTGAGTAATGCCCATGAACTCATAATAAATTTTGCCACTGATTCACCAAATGTTATCAATATGAGTACATTAATTGCCAAGTACTCAAAGTTCCGAACAATGTCACACGTTTTGACTCGTACAACATTAAACTTACCGTAAAAATGTAAATTAACTATTAAATAACCAACCATTACCAAATGATTCAAAAATTTTACCATTTCATCCGTATAGTGATGGCCACGGTGTTCTTCGAATGGGAGGACGCTTGAAATATGCTGCAATGAGCCACGACACCAAACGCCCGATAATATTACCAGGCAACCACTTGATAACTGAGATGATAGTTCGAGAAACACATAATACAAATTTGCACGCCGGACCTAGATTGATGAGCACCAATCTGAAACAAAGGTATGCTATTCCAGGAAATATAAACCTGATTCGACGAATCATCCATTAATGCCTTGTGTGCCCTCGTTATAAGGCACAATACCAGCTTTTATAGATGTCGGTGTCGATTTGGTAGGACCTTTTACCTTTTTTTTAAAGACAATCTGTGCGCGTGGAGCAAATCTGTACAAATCTTACATTGTCATTTTCGTCTGGATGGCTACAAAAGCCACAGGCAAAAAATCAGGAAATGGAAATCGCGTGCATTGTAAATTAGCACGCAGTGTGAATTCATGCACATCAAAGCTAAATTAAAAAAACCGGGGTTTTAACAGAAACACACATAGAGGTTTTACACTTCAAATTGAACCATTATCAAATTATTATGTATGGTCAATTAAGATGGAACTTGGCTAAACCAATTATGATGTAATTCGACTACGAAATTTTAAAATCATTCTTGGATAAAGTACTCGAATATGAGCAAGTAGTTATTCTAACATTGTTGGTAATATATTGAACATTAATTCCCAGAATAGAGCGATTTGATCTTGTCGCTTCATCCATTTTTAAGGAAAAAGTTTTATTTTTTATTGTTTTTTTAATCGCGGATTTAATTGCTTTAGACGTCAGTGAAATTTCTGTTTTAATGGGGGGGGGGGGGGGTAAATATTTGTAATTTGCAATAAAAATTTAAGTATCAACAATACAAATTTAAGAAACATTTTTCGAGCTCAAACAAGTCATGTGTGTGCTGGAAACTTTCCGCCGAGTTAAATAGAGACTAGCAAATCCATAAGCACGTAGGAATAATAAAGCAATACCAGATGGTTAACAAAACAAATTCTGATTGATTGATGGCAAACAATATAAATTTGACAACCCAAATAAATTATATTTTTAAGGTGCATTTAAAGAAACAATTAAAAAAAGATAATTAAAATTAACTCAACCTAACCGTTTGTAGGTGTTTATCAATTTTTAAAACGAATTGAGGAATGAATAAACGAAATGTATTGTTTTAAATTTTAGTGTATTCTGTATTATTCGTCGGTGATTTATAAATGTATTTGTATGTCATTTTATTATGTATGACTTCATTTGTGGACTATTCATCTTCGTGTGCTATTTCTGCCAGCAATAACTGAATAGATTCCACCTCTGACCTAGAACGTTGTAAATTGTTTCGGAGTTCAATCAATAGTATGTCAATCTCAGAATCCCACATCACTGACCATTGTCTCATTTTCTAGTAGTTCCAGCTATTTTTAATATTGGTGCATCACTGCATTTTTAAGATTAAACTTGTTTATTGCCGTTAGAATATTGTTCTGGCCGACCGCTACGATATGTGACAACACATTTTTATAATTTGTGTTAATCGTATGTATGATGTTTTGGTCCATCGGTTGGAGCAGAGCGGTACAGTTCAGTGGGAAGCATATTATATTGTTAAGATTAACCCATTAATTAATAAATTATAATCACGAGGATAACAAGCTGATTGTCCAATAAAAGAACAGATTTTTGAGGAAGGTTTTGAGATTGAAGGAACTGCTTCACCTAAAATTAATAAAGCTAATATTAAATACAACATTTAAGTTTGATTTAAAAAAGATAAATACCTTTTGAGCATTTTTGAAAGCTCTTGGTATCTTAGCTTTCTGATAACAAATAGTTTAATGTTGTGCGTCCTTGAACTATTGGCACAGGGCAAACATGGTATACGCTGTTTAATTACCTTTCGCCCTGGAGCTGATTTTTCGACAATGCTTACCATCGTTTTGTCAGGCAACATATTTTTCTAAAATAGCGCACTTTCATCGGCGTTATATATTTGGTCGTCAGTTACATTCAATTCGCTTATTATTTTGTGAAAATTAGCAACAAACGGATCAACTAAATGGCTGTTATTTGAAAATTATTCGCCAAGAATTTTTTAAAACCGAATTCCATAATTCCTTTTTTAAATTTTTAGCCACACACGTTTGCTGAAAATTTTGAATTTGTTTCTTTAATTTTGCCGTGTAGCTTTAAGGCTTTTCAGATAAAATACGAGAGGTAATCGGAATATGAATAGTTCTCTGGTTACGAAACCATTTATACAAGGCTTCTTCCATTTTTGGGAATTCCGGAGATTTCAGCATCTTTCGATTTCCGGGACCCACCTCGTGTTTTCAAATAAACTCATCAATACGTATTTCTTGTTGTTGAACCCGTGCGATAGTTGATTGCAAAGTTAATTCCTTGGCTAATAAATAATGACTATTATATTCAAAACTACCAAACCTAATGTTTTATTGGGCTGTGATAAGGGTAATTAACCATTCTCTTTCATGTAATAAACAGATAATCTGGATCCAAATGATATTAACCTCTTAAGTGGAAATGACAAGTCTCGCTCATTTTGTGTGCCAAACGCGACTTTGATGAACGACTGCTCGCAACGGTAGCCCGACATCAGTTAATGTTTATTTTTGATAACGGATGTAGGTAAGTGGAATAAAAAAATCAAAATGCGTAACATGCACGCGTGCTGCGTCGCATTAAAGATTCTAATAGTAGTGTCCGGTCCTGGAATTACAAAAATTCAAATTTCTATTGTACGCGTTCAATTTCACCAAAATATGTTAAGAAATAGCCTATTTTTTGCCTGCAAAATTTAATAGTCTAACATAAATGTTTTACATTCACACAGGCATACTGACCTGCTACAATCTTCAATAAAATGTCTATAGGAACAGAATTTTGCTTTGTCACAAGTAATCCTGTATATTAAAACTCTTTGACTTTCTCGTACTGTGTGCTCCTAAAATAACGTCTCCGCGTGGCTGCCTTCCCGCTGTTACCATACATTCTGTACGTGGCTCCCTCTTTGAGGGGACCAAGAACTAATCAAATAATCTATATCAATTCAATCGTACTTATTTAAAATTTCGTAATTAGTTAAGGACTAAGTGGTACGCTAATTGGTCAAATTCTAGAATTATTTATGAAAATAATTAAAGAATCACATTTGCAACGTACATTTCGAATCATAAAAATGGGTAGAAAATAACCAAGGGCCATCATAAATTCAACGACTGCAGAACTAATAAGCAACCAAATTCCATTTGGCCAATTTGGCCAAATTCCGGAACTTCAGAAAAAATCGCTTTAGAATTCAATTTGCGCCGCAAATGCCGAGTATCGTCGAAAACAATTCAGTAGTAACCAAATTCCATCCTAATTGGCCATATTCCAGAACTTCATTAAAAAATCATTTAATAATCCCACTTCCATTCCGCATATGGAATTTTATTAAAATCGTTTAAGAATCAGCCAAGCTTCATCCAAATTGGCCAAATTCCAGAACCACAAAAAATCGCTTTAGAATGCCTTTTGCATCGTAATTGTTGAATTTCGTCATAATCGAGGTCCATATAATTGGCCATATCCCAAAACTTCATTAAAAATCTTTTAAGAATACTTTTTCCATCTCACAGGTCGAATTTTATCAAAATCGGTGGAGAAGCCAAATTGCCCCAAAGTGGCCATATTCCGGAATTTTATCTAAAAACCATTTTAAAATCCCATTTTCGTTGTAACTGATGAATTTTATCTATTCCGTTAAAAATAGCGAAGTTCCTATGGTCATATTCCAGAACTTCATTTTAAAGATCATGTGAGAATCTCATTTTCATCGTGTTGTCGAATTTTATCGAAATCGGTTAAAAAACAGCCAAGAATCCCATTTACATTGTAAATATCGAATTTCATCTTAATCGTTTGAGTAATATCCAGGTTCCATCCAAATTGACCAAATTCCAGACCTCATCAAAAAATCATGTAAAAATCTTATTTCCATCCCACATTATAGAATTTCATCAAAGTCAAAACGTTACATAGATGTGAAGTGTACTACAAAATAAACAGAAAGAGAAGTTTAGTTGTCTGTATTAAATCAATAAGATTCTTTCGGCTTTTTATAGACACAATATATTAATAATAATGGCATTCACTTCATTTTTAGAGTCAAAATACATTTTGTATTAACTCTCGGGTTAAAGTAAAGTACGGGAGGGAGGGGGGGGATTTTGATATTTCTACTTTTTGACGTGATAACGTTTTACACCGCATGTTCAGAAAACTGACCCGAAATTTAGCCATTGGTTGGGGGCAATTACTCATCAACTATAACCACTACCTTTAATTTAAAGATATGATTCCTTAGATTGGTCCTTTGGCTTTATGTGTCACGAATAATATTATTGCAATGACGTCATCCGGCGGCATAGGAACCTGCGCCGCGAACCTCTGATTTTGACCGATTTTAATGCTTGAACCAGTGTAGCGAGAGAATGGCCCATCCGATCGGAGATCAGATGGTGCCAATTTTTGCGTAAAAAACCAGTGGTAGCTAATTAATTTTAAATTAAATTAATTAATCTACACATAAATTTTAATTAAAAACTCAAACTACAAAATAGGGATTTATAGAGATTGAGGGCACCATAGCAAGAGAATGCCTCATCAGATCGGAGCAATTCGGTTATTAATTTGTGCTTAATAATACTGTTATAGATAACTTATTTTAAATTAAAATAATTAATTTCCACATTAATTTTAATTAAACTTGCAAAGTACAAAACAGCGATTTACAAACAACCATGATAATCACTATCTGACCGGAGTAATTCTGGTGTCAATTTGTGCGTAAAGAAACTGTGGCAGATAACTTATTGTTAATTAAAATAATTAATTTCCACATAAATTTTAATTAAAATTACAAACTACAAAATAGCGATTTACAATGCTTGAGATCACTGTAGCGAGAGAACCCCTCATGCCTCATCTGATCGGAGCAATTTTAGTGCTAATTTGTGCGTAAAGAAACTGTGGCAGATAATTTATTGTAAATTAAAATAATTAATTTTCACATAAATTTTAATTAAAATTTAGATCTACAAAGTGGCGATTTACAATGCTGGAGAGTACTATAAAGGGGGAATGCCTGATCTTATAGGTCATATGTCAGTGTGGACTCTGATGCCAAGGTTATAATATTATAATACAAGGGGCCCTATTTTCTGGGGAAATTTTGAAATCAGGTTTGCCTATTACTTATCATTTACCGTCTATTCTAACTTAAGCCAGCAGGGGTTCGTTTTCTTTTATCGAAAGGACTTGAGGACAGTACGTTTATTTCTGTGGTGGAAATTCTAAACTAGTCCCAGAATTAATAAAGTTCCAGGTGTAAAAAAAATTTCGTATCGAAGAAAATAAATTTCGTATTGAAGATATTTTCGGGATAACTACATTTGCCTGAAAAAAAATCCCGAAATATTAAATTCCAGATTAGATGAAAAGTAAAAATTCCAGATTGATAAAATCCCGAAAAAAATCTTTTTTTTTTCTTTTATTTATTTATTTTATTACGACTGAGACTCCGCTCATCTAGCAATTTTGCCTTCAAATAGCTACAAATTTTTATATTTCTAGTAAAATTCTCTTGGGACTAAATACGGAAATAATGATACATAACAACAATTAGTCTTCTTTTAACGACAGGGTTATCTATATCATATGGCGAATATAGGGGTTTCCATGTTCCTGGAGCCTTATTTCGTGTTTTGCGGCATGCATTTTCATTTCATCTTTGATCTATTCCATCCAAAGATCCCTGTGAAAGTCTTTATTTCTTGTGTACCACGGTGCATTGACGATGCTACGAAGAAACTTGTTTTGAAACGTCTGTATCATTCTGGCGTTTGTGTGCTTGGTACATCCCCAGTGTTTTATATCGTAGGTTCATATCGGCTTTAGAATTTGCCGATATAGCAGTAGCTTATTGTGAGTTGTAAGCTCAGAGCGTCTACCTATGAGACAATACATTTTTCTGAACTTTTTGTTATGTTCTTTATTTTTTTTTTTGACATGCTCTCTCTCCACTTGAGCTTGGCATCGAGGGTTATGCCAAGGTATTTAGCTGTATTTGCATATGGCACGTGTCGCGAGTTAATTTCTATAGGTAGATGGTAATCCTTTTGATATGTAAATTTAATATGCGTGGATTTTGTCTCATTAAGCTTGATTCGCCAACGTTTTGTCCCGTTACAAACTGCATTGGTCACCCACGGGAGTTTGCTCGTTGCATCAGCGACATTAATTCTAATTGCCATAATTGCTGTTGCAAAGGTGGCTATGGTTCCTTCATTTCCAAAAAAAAATCTAGAAATTACCGGGAAAGCAATTAAGATAAAAATCGAGAAAAAATATTTTGTTTAAAATAAATGAAAAAATTGAATTTTATAAGCAATTGTAGACTTTTGACATCACTTGAAACATTTATAGTATATGGTAGAAGTGATACGGGTAACACAATTCCTTTGATCTGTGTCTGCAAGATTGATGAATCAATTTCTCTTATCGTAATATTAAGAACGTTTATGGAAAAAAGTAAAATTCGATAGAAATTTTATAAATTTTAATTTTAATTTAGTCCGCACTTTGATTATTGCGTTTCTGGATTTTAATTTTCTGGATTTTTGTTTTTCTAAATTTTTTTTGTTTTTGGAATTTTTTTTGGTTTCTTTTCCGACGAAATTAAGTATAATATATTTGGATATGATGGACCGTCAAAAGTATGGCGCAAGAAGGGAACAGCAATGGAAACAGCAAATCTTCGTGGTACGGTTAAAATTGCTTGACGAAATGTACTAGTTTTGGAGTGTTTGGCTCATAAAAAATTGCCATAAAAATATTATGACCTAAAACTACTTTTAACCCAAAGCAGCATGGGTTATTTTACTTACGTAAAGGCATGCGATGAGTCTCTTGGCCTCTTATGTAATTTTTAAATAAAAATAAAAATATTTACTACATTTAAATACATAAATGTATTTATACACATCACAATAACAAAACTTAACATTTAATTTGACAGTTACATAGTTGATGAACCCTGCCCAAGTGGTGAAGAAGAAATCCGCCACTTAAGCTTTTAATATCTTCAAGACCAAATAATCATCACATAATATTTCTACAAAATTTAGTAATGGATGCTTGGCCAAAATATATAAGGGGCCATTAAATGCCTTCTGTATAGAGTTATTGGATTAATTCCTTTGTCAATTTCTATTTGGTAAAACCAATTTCTATCCTAAATTTACAAGAAATATTTTTTTAATCGTTTTGCTATTTGGTTTGGTGTGGCATTACGATTGTATTGCGACTACACTACCATTTATGTTTTGTAAAGTAAGGTGACCGCCTGGGGCTATTGGTTAGCTTTTTTTGAAGAAATTACCGTGATACGTATCATGCAGAGTTTCAACCAACCTTTCAGCTTCCCGTATTATAGCCAAAAATAGTTTTTAATTATTGTGATTTTTAAAATCTGTGTTGGTGTCATTGACGATTCAACTGATCTTGAGCAAAGTTTAACTTTTGAAAACCAAAAACATTTCATTCATTAGGGTTCCACGCTAAGAAAGTAACTCCTCTAAACCTTGTGATTTATCAGAATCGAATAAAACAAGTGAACTCCTATATTCAGCACTTTCTGTGCCAACAGTAGTATATGGAGTACACCGCTCTTCTTCTCTATTTCTGTGAGGATGCTCATTTCCAAAATTAGGAATTGCTCGGATTGGTTGTTGAACTATTGTAAATCTACTATTTTAGTTTCATATTTATCAAGTTTATATGAAATTTAGTGATGGAAAGAAATCTTTTTCGAAATTGATACATCCGCACATCAACAGTATGTAAATTTCTTAACTTGTTCTGACTGTATCATTCGTCTGAATGCAGAAACCGTAAATATTGACATCCTTTGATTTTGTTTTCATTTGCAATATTGGAGTATATAACCAAATCCATAACATGACGGAAATACATATTTGCGTTAAATTTCCATTTACCAATAATCAGTAAAATTCTGAATAGCACGGTTCTTTAAAATTCTGGACTATTCTCTTAGGAAGTTTAAATTGATCAATTAAAATGTTATTTCCTCCATTTATATTGAAATTACCTATGTATTGAGTCTACGAGACTCAACGCATGCTTTTATGTTTTTTTTTTTGAAAATAGGTCGTTTAGGCCTACATTCGGTACGGATAAAAAATATTAGTAGGTAATTCTAAATCTAAATATAAAGTATTGGAATACACAAAGCTCAATTTCCTTAAAAAATTATTTTTCGGTAATTTTTTAGCTAACAAACTTAAAATGAGTCTGTGAGACTCAACATATGCTGTTTAGGGTTGAGGCAGATTCAGTGTTGCGTTATTTCGCTTCTTCCTTCGTTCTGAAATTTTAGCTCTATGAAGGCATTTCAGTCAAGAGAACTAATCAAACAAAAGGTATTCCAGTCCATAAATTTGTGACTAAAATACTTTTCAAGAATATAAAAAGACCATTTCAGTCAAGCTGTTTTCTGACCAAATTATTTTTTTCTGGACTGAAATTCCTTCATAAAAGTAGTTTTTAGTCTTAATATTTGTATGGGGATATTTTATGACTGAAGCGCCTTTCGTTTTTTGAATGAAATTCCCGAACCCATTTAGTATCCTCTGATTTTGTAGCCTCGGGATTTTGTACCCTCGGGATTTTATACCCTCGGGATTTTGTACCCTCGGGATTTTGTCTCTCTCTCTCATTTGAGACTTAGTAAAAACCGCTATAGTCTCACAACCGCTTATTTCCGGCTAAGTCAATTTTATGCTTATTAGACGTTATACTTTTTATTGTTTGGTTTTATTATAAACTAAAATTTGTATAGACGGAAATAAGAGGGCTGTGTGACATGACACAAACAAAGAACAAATTTATGCATTCATTTGTCATATGATTCTGTTGTGTAATTATTCATGTTACCTAATGAATTGGTAACAACATACTCCCGGACGGCAGTAGTTCTAGTGCCGTTGATGGTATAGTGATGAACATGGTGCATGCTCTGATTCGGCGCAAGAACCTCATTCTTTTCAAGCGTTGCGATTTGATTTTCTAATTCCCTAGTTTTTGGCGCACTCAATAACTGGAGTTGCTGATATTCTTTAGTCTTATTCTGGATTTGCACATTGAGTTCCCTTATATGATCTCCCACGTATAGCAAACCGGGTGAATTATGAAATGCCATACTGATGTTGCTGTGAGTTGTTCCCGTGGCTATGATGAGAGGCTCAGCATCGTTTAACAGTGATCTTGGGCTTATTTCCACTAGGCCCTATCCATGGAACTTGTGTGGGTGAATAGTGGAGTCACAGATCGACTGTGATTTATTGCTCGGCTATTGCACACAGCATCGATTTCCTTCCTCTGCTGCAATAGGACTCATTCACATTCTCCTTTGTCGGCCATTGTATTCATAGTTGATAAAAGTTTCCAACGAAATTGGGTTGGTTGGAAAACTTGGCACCGGTTCACATCTTCTCTTGTTAATGTTGCGAAGTGCTCTCGCCTGTTATCTATGGCCAGTTAATCGGCTGTTCTGATAATGTGTGACCGTGTAGTACCGTGGTTGATATCTGGAACGGGAACTACCGCTAGTAATGTGTAATCGCATATGAAAGAAAGTGGCAGCGCAAGCTGAATAATTGTACTCACTGTGTTACCTTGGTTCGTGTTTTCTTGCTTTGGTACTCGTGAGCTAGATCGTGGAGGTTGTGTCCCGGGATGGTAATGTAGGCCGATGGTATTGTGTCCCGGGATGGTAATGTAACTGAGTCGGTGTAAGTATAGCTGGGTGTATGATTAAACTATATAATGTATACTAAGGTTTACTTAACGATCTGTGCGATTGCCTATCATTGGCCATCGAACTTACACCTACACTTTTTTCGAAATGTTTTTTGTAAACTTGATACGTCTTTTCACAAACGTGTTCATTGGTACAAATAATATGACTTAGTATCCACATTTACCTATAGAAATCAGAATGTTTGTCTGTCGTGATTCACCCAATGTTAGCCTACACTTTTTAAGAAGAACCTCAAACGTGGATTTAAACTCATGCAAATTGGTATTCTAAAATTTAAATGTTACGTGGTATAGTAGGAAATTTGGTTGTATTGGGTGTGTGAATTAATTCTTAGATTCGACATTTAGATGTCGCTTCGTGAGATTGCGTATAGTTTGACAAGCAATTCCAATTACATTTTGTAGCTGTCGCAATTGTTAATCTAATTCAGAGCAGAAAGTGTCATTTTTCATAATACGTCATTTTTTTGTAATCGATTTAAAATGGATTGTGATAAATTGTTTTTTCGAAGGGTTCTTCTTTTCTTTTTTGATTCCAAGAAAACTGCAGCTGAAGTTCACCGATTGCTTTCTGATATTTATGGTAATCAAGCTCAAACGCAAAAAAAACTTGCAATGCAGTTAAACATTGACCGATCAACCATTTCCCATCGCTTGCACGCAATAGGAAAGATTCGAAAGCTAGGAAGATGGGTCCCACATCAACTATTCGAAAATCAATTGAGAGCACAAATTGAAGCATGCAAGAAAAATCTTGCTGAGTACAAAAATCATAGTTTTTTGCATTCAATTGTTACTGGAGATGAAAAGTGGGTCTATTACGACAACCCCAAACGTAAGGCAGCTTACGTCGATCCAGGCCAAGCAGGACCATCGCAGCCAAAACGGGATATTCATTGCGATAAGGTTATGCTGAGTATTTGGTGGGACCAGAAAGGTGTGGTGTATTATGAGCTGTTAAATCCAAATGAAACGGTTACAGGTGATCGCTGCCGACGCCAACTGGACAATTTGGCACGTGCATTAGACGAAAACCGGCCAGCAATAGCGAAAAAGAGCTATAAAGTTTTGTTTCATGATGACAATGCCAGACCACATCGTGCAAAAACCGCTCAAAACAAGGTAGATCAACTCGGTTGGGATCGGCTTGAACAACCTGCGTATTCTCCAGACTTTGCACCTTCCGTCTACCATTTGTTTCGATCAATGCAAATAGGCCTAGCTGACGTACGCTTCCGAAACGCCGGAGAAGTGCGAAATTGGATCGATGGCTGGATAGCTGGGAAAGTTGAAGGCTTATTCAAACGAGGAATCCCCAAACTTCCCAGGAGATGGCAGGAAGTCATAGGTAACGATGGCGAATATATTTGATAAAATATACTGTATCGTTATCTTTTATTAAACATTTCTTTTTTATAAAAAAATTCTGAAAATTAATTCACACACCCAATATGTACATTTTTTGTATGGTCGATTAAAACTATTTGAGATAATTAGTTTATTAGTGTGTAATACTGTGTGTATTAGTGTGTAGAAAAGACAAATACCTTATTACTAGCTGGAAAAGCTGTTGGTCAACTGGAAAGCAACTAATTGGTGGACTGACCTAAATAGCGCTTATTTTAGTCCATTTACCCACCGCTTACTTCACATCAAATATAGGTTTTATTTGGTCTATAAGTCAACAACTAAAATATATCAATAAATGCCCATTTTAATATTATATTATTTTTTCTGTGAAAATGATAATTAACTACTGGCATCTTTTGAAAATTCCGAATTTATTTTTAATATTTCTCGTTGACCTATTTTAGATCAGGTCACCACCCCACCTACACAGTTTTGGTCGAATATAGCCAATCCGGGACAAAATATGGTGGTGTAAACTACCTCACGGGTATAATAAAACCCTTCAAACATTATTAGAAATATAAAATAAAATGTAAACTTACCTTACTTCATCACTTTTCAATAATTTTGCCCAGATTTCCTTCTAGTTGTTTGACTGAACCTCCTTCAGTCAAAAAACCAATAGACATCCCAGTCAAAAAATTTTTGACTTGAATGCATTTTTAGTTTTTTGATTGAACTTCCTTCTGAAAAAGGATTTCAGTTTTAGACTATTTTGATTCAGTTGCCTTATAATTTTTGACTGAAACTCCTTTATATTTTTGATTGAAATGCTTTTGACTGGGGTGCCGGAGCCAACATATAGGTCTACGAAGGCATTTCACTAAAAACCAATCAAACAAAAGGTATTCCAGTCCAAAAATTTGTGACTTAAATACTTTTCAAGATAAGGTTGTCCATAGTTCAAAACCCAAAAAATGCATTTCAGTCAAACTTTTTTGAACGAAATACCTTTTTTTTTGGACTGAAGTTGCTTTTTAAAAGGAGTATCATATTTTGGATATTTTATGAACCGAAAGGCGTTTCATCGTTTTTTGACTGAAATTCCCGGAGCCGTTTAGTATCCTCGTTTAGTATCCAAATTTTGTAACCTCGGGATTTTTAATCCTCGTTATTTTGTACCCTCGGGAATTGTTTCTCGCTCATTAGAGACTTAGTAAAACCACTATTTGGTTTATAATGATTGATCCTAGAATGATTTGGATTGTTTCTCCAATTAGTTAATTGTCACAATAGTATTGATTGATTAATTTTCAAAAAATTATTTTTAGTGGTACACCATCTTACAATTTACTGCAGTGGGCACTTCACGTCTTATACATTTTCATGAGGCAACAATGGCTTGGATAGTTCAGAATTAATCTCACGCTTTAAATTGTCAAAACCTTAAATGAAATTGTTTTAATTATTTAATAATAAGCAGATTAAGTAAATGATCTGAAACTACAAAAGTCATTAATTAGCTTATTTCATTTAATTTGTGGCACTATTTTAGAACTAGCTCAATATCCATTTGGGTCATTTCAATAACATAGACTTAAATTTAGCTTAATTTATATTTAAAAGTATCCAAACTTATTGACTGGCTATTCACCTGTACATTAGGCAGACATTTTCCATAATTTCTGTTGCACCACATATTATTGATTTTATCTCAAAAATATATAAAATGTGTGGTACACGACAGCAGGAATTAAAAAAAAATCGATATACCGTATGTAGTCACCTATAAATATACTGGCCAAACAATTTTAAATTTCGCTAGAAAATTCAATTAAAAACATGAAAAACAATAAAAAACAAATTACCAATTATTTTTTTACATATAACCCAATAATTAATCGTTCGGTGAATCAACACAAAATGTTGTGCTTAATGAAAAAATAATACAATTAAAAAAAAAAATCCAATGAAGTTTATTAGGTTTTGTTTATATGGGTGAGTGTACATATATACTTATGAAAATATGAATGTTTATAGCTGATTAGCGGTTTATAGCAAATTATTAAACGGTTGGGTTACAATATTGGCACCAAAAAATAATAATCGATTTATAATTATATGGTGACACACCTGTTTAATATTATGGTGTCAACACGCCCATACAAATTTAATAAGCTTTATATGGAACTAAATATCTGTAGATAATTTTGAGAACACAAATCAGTTAATATTTTTTTGTATTATTAAACCTTCCAGCTATTTTAACAACAATAAGAATAAAGATTTTTATTTTTGAATAATTTTTTATTTCACCTTCCAGAATTGATTTCTTCTTCTTATTTTTTCATTCTTTTGTACATTTTTAAATACGTACACCACAAAAAGAAAGAAAACGTTCAATGTGGTTTTCAATATATAAATCAATATAAGAAGTTTAGATATTCTTGAACATATATTTTTTTATTCCATCTCTGTTCTTGAAAGAAATACAAATTACAATATATAAATTCATCATTTGGGAATTTTTATAGGAAAAAAACGAAATCGACTCGAACAACCTGGTTGAAAAAAAAAAACTCTAGAAACCAAAACTGAAGAATAAAAAAAAAAAAGTTTTTCTTAAATTTTTTTTTTGTTTCGGTTATTCCCAAAAGGAAATAATTTTTTTTTCCTATAATTTTTTGTTTAAACAAAAAAGTTTTTTTTTTGCAGCTTTTTAAATAACCAGAGAAAAAAATGGAAAATAACTACAGTAAATTATACGAAAGTTTAACAGTAAAAAAAAAAAAAGAAAACGTAAAAATATAAATTTCACAATTCTTTGAGCTTTTTTATTATTTTTTTTTGTTTGAAAGCGCACAAAATATAATAAAGTAAATATAGTGAGAGATTTGTGTATTAATCTAGACAAGTTTAAATAATAATAGTTCCTTGCTGACTTAAAAAAAACTATAAAAAATTATAAAGTTTTTCCAGTGGAATTGGCACTAAATTATTGGTGTGCTGTTTATGGACTAAATTAAAATGATATTGACTGGTGTTTAATAAAAATTATAAAGGGGAGTTTATTAACATCTCGTTCACATTTAAAAAATAATAGTTCGTTTACATATTTGGTATAATTCCTCAGGTAATTTTTTCTTTGTGCTCCAAAAGTGTTTTGTAATAAAACGTAATTATTTTCTAAGTTATCTTCTGAACCTTTTTGTGATGTCCATTATAATTAAGAAGGTGTATGAATTTGTACATTTTTGGTCGATTGTTTATTGCTTAGGTATAGTTTTAAATTGCGTTTGTGGTTTGCTGGTAAGAAGATTCGCCGCATCTCGCACAATTTACCCAATTTGTTTAACATTGAAAACAACAAGCTCTTCAAGATTTTTGGATCTGTAAATAAACATAATTTTAAATTAATATTTCACGTTTGGGATCATATTTAGAACCGTCTTTAAGAAACAAATTTAAAAGATTATTATTAATTAAAAAAAAAAATACGGAATACTCTGACGAACATTGTCCATCGCATTATTTGTTTGAATAGACCAAATGTCAAAATAATTCATTACTAATTTTATGTGACGATTAATACCACTAACCATTAAACTTGATAATTTGCACTCGGGAATCTGAAACAAACCCTTTCCATCGATCAAGTTAATACCAATTTTTATTGTCAACAAAATCTTATATCGTTAGTGCTGCAATTAACTTTGGTCTATTATTGTTTTCATTTGAATTTTCCTTAATTTAATCTACAATAATATCGCATTATTTTTACAAGTTACCAGTATAAAAATCATTATGCTGGTGTAAAATATTGAATAAATAATCCTCAAGCTCTCACAAAAACTCTTTTGCCTATCTAGAAATACTTTACTTACTGCTAGTTCATTAATAAACAATAACCAAATGAATCAAATAAATTATTGCGAATCTCAAAATATAGGATTAGTTTCCACAATTATTATCCTAAAGCTTTCCTATAAACAATACAATATCCTAATTCTGTTTTATGATTCAAAATATTTTACTTGCAACTAAATGAACACCTAAATCATTCAAATGAATTACAAGGAAACTAAATTTTTTAAATAAAATAAAAATATTGTTTTTGTTGTCAATATTTATAAAACGTTGTTGTTGTCAATTTTATTTTCCTTTCTATAGTATATACAAAAATAAACGTAGGAAATCAAGAACTACTTTTAAAAGTTATCCGTTTAACATTACTTATGGTGTCGTAAATATGCAACATAAAATGGGAAATCTCTCACAAAAGCTCGTTCTTATGAAAGTTAGTGCTTAAATTTAATGTGGAACAAAAATATTTAGAATTCACTAGCCCCATCATAAACACATTACACGCAGACTCATCCGTAAATGATTATCAAGTAGGGTAGACGAAAAATAAGACGGGAAAAATTTAAGAAAGAGGAAAAGAAAAAAGTGAAAGGATACCATTGAAATGGTCGAATATTAGATGCCACTTGGTATGTAGCACCGTGCTGTGAAATGGTGTGAATTGCAATATAATACGGGATTACTTGCCTATAGGTTTGGTTGTACATTCAAATCAATCGAAATGTTCAAAATCTTTAAAAAAAATGGAATAAAATGTGTCTGGCCAAAACAAAACAAATTTTTAATTTGATTTATAATGTGAGTTCAATTTAATTTAAAAAATTTATCCAATTCGATTTTTAAATTGCGGCAAGTCCTATATATGCCTAAAGTTTAACGTGTTGGGAAAATTCATATCATGGAAAGTTTAAAATATTTGATTGATTAGGATGTACGGCCAAGCATTAGAGCAGGAACCCCGGGACTCCCGGGCACACACCGTACACCCGTTTACATATTACAAAATCTAAGGATAGGATGCACGGAGAAAAATATGAGATTTTATTTCAAAGCAATAAATTCTTTGAAAAAAACTTCTTTGATTTGAAGAATATTTCAAGTAAATTTGGTTTTATTTCAAATGAAATGAATACTTTGACGCACATTTTGGAACAGTTAGAGTTTCATTAAAATCATTTAACTCAAAGAATTTTATAATTTTTCAATCTTTGCCTGGATAAACCGCAATAATACGACCTAACATCCATTTTGTGGGAGGCGAGTTGTCCTCTTTCAGTATTACGACGTCATCAATGTTAAATTTTGGACCTTTCTTATCCCATTTTGTACATTGATTCTGTGTGCTTAAATAATCGCTATGCCAACTTTTCCAAAATCATTGGACCCTCTTCTGAATATTTTGCATACATTTAATTTATTGTCTCGAGTAGCAGCTAAATTTGGTTCTGGAAGACACACCAATGGTTCACCTATCACGGTATAATCGTTGATACGGCAAAGCGGTCTCGAATTTAATATGGCGTCGATTTGTGATGTTACCGTTTGAAGTTCCTCGAATGTAAACATAGAATCATTCATCACCCTCTTCAAATGAAACTTTGCCGATTTGACGGTGGCTTAACATAACCCTCCAAAATGTGGTCCGTCGGGAGGATTATACCGGAATTGAATTTGTCTCTGTATGCAGAAATTACATCTTTAGAATTTTGTTGCTGTAATAATTGTTTATATAGTATTTTGAGTTCTGAATTGGCGTATACGAAGTTCAACCTATTGTCACAACAAATGAGCGCTGGCAGCCCTCGCCTAGCTATGAATCGATGTAAGGCAGCAATGAAAGAATCAGTATCCATGCTGCTGACCACTTCGCTAAATATACGAAAACCACGATGTAAGCTTTTGAAACTGGAGCTTTTCGTAATTTGCTAGTTCTAATATATATCGGACAGGCATAATCTAAACCGATGTTTAGAAATGGCCGGTGTTGTGTAACGCGTTCAGCTGGCCAATCCCCCATTTTCAGATAGGCTGTCACAGCTCGAAATCTTATACGCAAGTGATGCAATTTTTGATATAGTTTTTAATACTTCTCCGGGTGTTGAGAAGTATATTTCAAGTTTTAATTTTTTAATCTTCCACCTACCCTGAGAATATTATCTTCATCCAAGAAAATATTTAATGTTTTCAATTTTGATTTCTATCCGATTTCTAGATTTTTACGAAGGTGGTCTATCTCACTACTGAATTCTTTGGATTGAATAGCACGAAACATTATTTTTTCAGCATACATTATTTCGTTAAGTTGTATCGCCCCTCGTAGTATTGTCTTGCTACCGGTTGACCTTCGCCCAAATCGTAATACGTACACCAATGCCCATTTGAACTTCAAATACGACGAACAGGATGTGATTAATTTATCGATGACAGATAGTTGTGACGGCGAACTGGAACTATGTAGCGCATGATTCTAATATTGGCAGATTTAATGATTTTAATTGAAGTGAGCCGTTCACGATGCACACCTCTTGTTATGAGATCCGCTGGGTTCTATTTCCTAGGCACGTAGCGCCATTGTAGCGATGGAATGATATCTAAAATAAATGAAGTGCGATTTGCAATAAATGTTTTCCGGCACCTGGGTATGTCTGCTAGCCAATGTAAAACAATTAATGAATCACACCACGCGAACACCTCGACTGGCACTTCGTGAAATAAAACTGTTTTAATAAGATTTACTAGTTTGGTTAGAATACAAGCACCGCTTAACTCTAGTCTTGGTAGACAAATTTGTTTAATGGGCGCAACTTTACTTTTCGAACAATTAATTTGAGTGCTTATCTTACCATCAATCCCAACGGCACGTAGGTATAAAACCGACCGTAAGCTTTCTCCGAGGCATAACAAAGTGCATGAATCTGGATCTTTTTCAAATTTTGTTTTCCCAAACTTATGATAGCACCGTTGAATATTGATTGTATTTAAAAACATAAGCCCATTATATACATATGCCTTGAAATTCATCATTTAACTCTAAGGAAACTGGAATGTTCCAATCTAGTTGTAGAACCCACTATTTTTGTATCATAATTGTAAACTGTACGACTGTTGGTGCAAGCCATCCAAATGGAAAGAAGATATTAGATATTTCCGACAGAATTTTACGTTTCGTCGATTTAATGATTTCAGCTAGTTTGGTTTGGAATGAAAACGTTTCCTTGATAGCGTTCCATTTGATTCCGAGCGTTGCAGCGGCGTGATCTTTCTCAAGTAGTTTATGATCCGTGGTAGATTCACTTTGTGAAACTGATTGAAGTAAGTTTTGTGAATTTGACCGCCATTTACGTAAATGTAAACCGTGTTGTTCCAATAGTGAAACAATTTCGTCTTTCAATTTTACTGCCGCTTCTTCACAATCTGCCCCAGATAACAGGTCATCTATGTTAAAATCGTTTAAGATGGCTTGTGATCCGCTTGGATAATTAATAGCATTATAATGAGCTATCAGCTGCAGTGCTCGAATTGCTAGAAATGGTGAACAATTCATGGATCATCACATCATAATATTAACTGGTAGTTGCAATCATCATCATTGATCATAATCTGTATGTACATCTTTTCTATATCTGCGACAAGGACGATCTGGTGGCTTCGGAAGCGCAGTAGGATTTGAAACAAATCAGTCTGAATTTTTGGTCCAACATGTAGAACATCATTTAGAAAAGCCGATTTGGATTCGATTGTCATCGTCGATTGGAAGTTCAAACCATTTAACTCGTTCCATGTGGTGTAGTTTAATATACTCCTGCATAAACTGGACATACCGCTTGTGAAACTCTTCGTTTTTCTTAAATTTCGTTTTCATTGCCAGCAGCCGATATTTGGCCTTAATGTATGAATTTCTAAATCTTAATTTAAATCGATTATTCTTCGTTTGTACAGTTGTTGTCGAGAAAAGATGGTCGGAATAACTAGCCGCATCGTTTAAAGTTGATTGTACTCTCCTCGATCTTCCAAAATTTTTTCAAAAGTTCATTCAAATCCTCGTGTAGCACTTCAAAATGGGATTCATACAGTGGTGGTAGTCCTGGGATATGCATTCTCTGGTTTCCCACGATGTCAAAGAAATGCTCTGCCCCTATTAACATATCAACAGGGCGTGCTTGTTTAAACGTCGAATCCGCGAGTTCAATTTCTTTCAATTGGTTGTGTGATTACAGGCTAAGTGTATTCTCAGGTAATTTGGACGATATTGTTTTGATAATCTGAGGAGTTAGATTGATGGTGTAATTTGGGTTATAACCTGATTGGACAATAAATGTTGTTGTTCCTTTGGTAGATTCGACGGATGAAGATGCTTGACCGATTATCTGAATATTTGATTTAATCCGTGGTATGCCTAGGCGTTTTACCAATGATTCGATCAAAAAGCGCATTGAGATCCTGAATGAAGAAGAACTCTTGCTTGTACCAATTCACCACTGCGTGCTTTTACATTAACCAGAGCAGTGGGTAATAAAATATAGTTGGATGATTGTGTTATGTAGGAGTTAAAATATTGTGCTGTGCGTTGATTTGCCACAACTGGTAACGGAAATAAGTTGGACGGTTGATCATTCGTTAATGTTAAATGTTGGCCCTGTGTTAATGGCTGTTTAATTGTTGATTGCAGATTTGGTACTCATTGTTGATTGCGTGTTGATTGAAGATTTAAGTTTGATAGGTGATTTTGTGTTGATTTCAGATTTGATTGCACAATAAATAATTAATGAGTGGTTGCTGGTTGATAATTATTTGCAGTTGTTTTTGGATGTAGCAACGAATGATATCTTTTGTGGCAAATCAAGCAAGAACTTTTAGATAAACATTTTGTTGCGTAGAGTCCTTTTCTCAAACAATTATGACACAAACCTCGCTCGTTCACCAACGCAAGTCGAGCCTCTAATGTATTATTATGGAACGATGGACACCTGAATAATAAATGATTGGTTTTGGTTTGATATAACGAGATTCGAGTTTCTGCCAAGCTTTTGCGTAATTCTGGTCGGTGGTAATAATGTGCCTAACGAAACCTGCTGCTTCCCCACGTAGCAAACTCTTCAATGGCTGCAACTTCTGTGAACCCGTCAAACTTGGATGATTATCAATTGAATTGACATAGAGATCTCTGAATGAAGGCCACACGTTATATTCACCGCTGAATGGCTCGACCATGACCTTTGGTAGTGTTACACTCGATGTAGTATTAATTGTTTCATAAAACATTTTTTGCTGATCTACAAATATTCCTAAGGTCTCATTTAGTTCATTGCCAGTTTTCGCCTTTGAAAATGTTACACCCGTACGTTTTACCAAAGCAGATTCCAATAATGTTCGTGCTTGATAATACTCCGCACCCTTCTTGGTTGTTACATCCTTATATTCAGCAAATTCTTCAAGTTGCAATTCTATATCGTTAAAATCTCCATGGAGTTTGATTAAATCCTCGAGCCGAGGTCAAATAGCATTTTCTGTTGTGTCTTCTTTAATTTGCTTTGCATACAAAAAAAAGTGTTCATGTTCACATTAAATCGAACAATACTGTAAGTTAACCATTTTATTGTATTCAGACCGAAATTGATTTTAATGACGAATTTCCGTCAAAAGACAACACCTTGGTAGACCGGTTCGACACATACATCAAGATCTGTACGACTAAAATTTTACTTACCGAAATTCGAGATATAATCAACTACTCTTAAAATTAAAGACATATTGATGGATCTTAACAAATATTTTGCAGTGTTTAATTACCAATTATCTTTTTAACCCACAATGCTATTGCTAATTGGAGATGTAATTGGAGAACCTGCAAATTACTCAGTATTAATTGATTTTTTAACTATAGGTAAATAGTTTTCCAGTTAAATGCTGTTATTTACGTTCAGGGCGTAAAGTTATTATAGGGTGGTACGATTTCTTTAATATTTTATCTAAATGATATTTTTGTATCTTAAGATAAAAAAGACTGATGTGAATTAAAACGTGTTTTAATTAATTGTTTTATAAACATAATCTATAACATTCATGATTTTTTGTAAATAAAGAATTTTAAATATTTATTTCTTATTTAACTAAATTAACCAATGGAATTTAATTCAGTTACGGTTGGTTAATGTAAAGAATTAATCACTCATTATCCGTTGTAAAATTGATTACGAAACTTCACTATGAAGCTTCCAAATCCCTCTATGGCATGTAGCGCCAGCGACAAAAATACAACTATTTGTTGACGAAACATTTTCCTACATTCAGCTTGTGCTCATTTTCTTAAAAATATTTAGCCTAACATTTCAGTTCGTTCAAATATTTCAATGGTTTGTTTCTACCTCTCCGTATTTTGTGTCGAATTGACTCCTAGTAATGATCTTTTTAAACCCATCAATAATAATTTAATGTATAAAATTCACAAAATATTCCCCGTTGTCAATACCCGTGATACCAGTTTAAGATAATTTGAAAAATGTATATTGAAATTTTGTCAAGCAACCAATTGTTAAGCATCCCACACAATAAAACAACAAAACGAAACGAACCTAAGTATACATATAGGCAATAAACATTAATAACATTATAGTATCATAATTATATAAATCAACAGACCCAACTTATAGAAACCATAAAAAAAATATTTTGGTATCAATTTTCAATAAAATGTCACTGAATATTAGATAGGAAAGACATAATACATAATACCCTGTCAACTTAACCTAAAACAAAACCAACAAAAAGAGCTCCAGAACGCCCCCGATAAAACAACAACGAAAACTTCGTTGCTGTCTTAATTTTAAAGTATCTACCTAGAGTAATTATTCCCACAACCCTACACAACAAATTGCTGGTTTATTAAATAAAACAAACTCTTATCAAAATTACATTAAAAAAAAAAGAGAAGCGATATAAAAAACATAAAAAAAAAAATTCAACAATTCTTGTTCGTTAAATTTTATTATATTTTCAATTATCTACCTTTAAAAATGACACCATATACCACCCACTTTTATAAGTATTTTTAACGTTTATAACTGTCTTGAGATTTTGTTTTATTTTTTTTAAATATTTTATTTTTATACCGTCGTTCTTCTAGTTTTAATTAATTTAATTAGAAAATTGTCTTTTTTTTCGGGTTGTTTTTGCTGTTGTTGCTCTTGTCGTTTTGTTGTTGTTGTTGTTTTTCTTTTTTTTTTAGGAATTTCTAAACAATTTTCCCAACAACATCATCATTACTGTTATTAATTTTTATTTTATGGCAACAACAAATAATTAAGGAGTATGATGTTGAAGGGTGGAGGTGCGTCTCATCACAATACGAAATCATAGTAACAAGTAAAAAAGCACAATAAATTGTAAACTTTATCAAAATTGATACGGTGATATTTTTTTTTTTTTTTAGTATTTATCTTTGTGATTTTATTTAACTTAAGGTTTTGTGCGTAGGTAGAAGATATGGGTCGAAGGGTTGAACGATAGGTAAAAATTAAATAAAATCAAAAACGTTATAGTCTTATTTAGTTTGCAGGATTTTTTTAACGTTTGTAAATTAAAAGATCGTCTAAAATCCAGCTTATCATCGTTTGTATAGCATCTTAAAAATTTGTTTGGAATGTTCTTTAATAATTGAAATCCTTTCAAAAAATTGGTTGTAGCCTAGGTTATATATGTATGCGTAAATTATATCACTTTTCATTAACCTCGACCCCACAAACAAAATAAAAAATAAAAAAAAAACCGAAAGCACAAAAAATAAACTTGAGGAAAAATGAAATATCCTTTTTCCTATCTTTATACTAATGATTCTCAACTCGTTCGTTTTATTATTTTGTTGGTGTTGGTGGAGTGTAATATTCTTTGCGTATAATCAAAAAAAGAAGAGTATCATAATATTATTATTATTAAATAATTTTATTAAATTTTTATATTTTTGTACAGCTAGAAAATTGAAATTGAAAAGGGATATTATTTTCAAGAACTTAATGGTCCTTTTTTCCGGATTTTGTTTTTTATTTCATTTAGTTTCGTGACACAGATCCTCAGGTAAACGAATTAAGATGATATGACTTGGAATTTTTTTTTCAATTGTTTCTGGGTTCATTCTAGGAAAATCGAATATATTCAGGAACGAAAAAACAAAAACAAAAGTTTTTTTGTTCTAGTTGTTGTTATGTCTCGTATTTTGGTCTTATTTTAATATCTTAACCAATTTATTGACAATAAAAGTAAATATTTACCGTAGAACAAAATATTTAGAGCTTTATGTGTGTGTTTTAGGGTATAATATATGTTCAAGTGATGGTATACGCAGCAACAAAAAAAAAAAGGGATACTAATAATTTACTTAACCCTTTATTTTGTGGAGATGAGTACATGTGGAAATTGTTTTGCGGTTCAAATTCCATTTGAAATATTATAGTGGCAATTGTTGTTTTTAAGTGTATAGATTTGGGGTTTTATTGGGTCAGGGTTCAAGAAGAGGGAAAATAGTTTACAAATCAAATACAATTTTTACTAATAAATGGTTAATGCTTTTTGAATTAAATATATGCAAAGATTTGTTTCTAAAATCTTCTTCACTGAAGCGGATTTTGAAGTCAACATAAAACAACTAACAGACCTCCGGGAACATTAAAATTAGTCTGCAGAAAAGGAAGGGGCATACAAAATACTACAAGTACCTAACCGGTAAACGCCTAATTAATTTACGAGCTCTGTTCACAATATTTCGGTCATGTCACGCCTTGGTTGGTTCTTTTATATTGTTATAAGAAGGGTAAGGTCTTGCGAATTCACATGGCATGTTAGGTGAGCTTTTCTTATGTTTGGCCTGTGATGTAAGTTTAATGCACTTTTCAATTGTCTGCCATTGGTTGCGAGCTCTATTTTCAGAAATTGCCCGCTCGTAAGAACCTCTTTATACTATTTATAGATTCAAAGAATATTGTTCGTATATGATACAGAGCTAACTAAAACTCTACAGCAACTCCATATTAGAGGCACAGTGGAATAGATTGGAACCTCTGTGGTTAATGTTGTAGAAATCATTTGACCCATTATGCGCATTAGAAACACCAAGTAAAATCAATTCTCGGATTTTGGGACAGCGGTTAACAGTGTCAGAAATACCTGTAACGATCTTTGTAGAACAAGATTTCTCCGAGGTTTGGAATGCCACAGGCTTGACCTGAAGGAAAGATTTTTTCTTTGAGCAATATGGACACGCCTTGTTTTTTGGTTATTTACGCCGTTGGCCAGGTACCATGTAAAATGCTATGGCTCCAGTGCTCAAGTTCCTCTCTTGAATACTGCAGGTGTCAATCGAGTTTCGATATAAAATATTTGCTGAGGTCGCGTGTAAAAGATTCAAATTATTATCAACATTTTTGTCTGATTTTACAATTTTTCTTATAAACTTGCTGCAGCTGATTTTTGGATATTTTTAATCAATTCGACATTTCATGAAAAAATTGGCCGTATTTTGCAAAAAGAACTGGACAAAATTAACAAATAAATTCCAACATACACATTTAAACACTTTATAAATTTAATTAAACGAAATATTCAAACCCAATTTGCAGATTTTTAATTATTTTTTAATAGTTATTGCATTAAGCTCCAGTGGCCCTATTCTGGTAATTCCTGGAGCATAGAAATTTAAAATTTTGTTGCAGTATCTTTTTCCCTAAGTGAATTGTGGTGTTTGGCAAAAATGTTTATTGGAACCCAAATAAATTCTCTATAGATGGTGGAAAGTCCACCTGGATGCAAGTTTATTTTAAAATTGTTTTAAATGTTATTTTCTTGTACTTGTCATTAAAATAATTGCCTATACACCTCAAATGACCAGCATTTGTAAGGGACTTCGGTATAATAAGTGACTTGCATATATGGTTCTTCCAATATTTTTTTAAATTAATAACATTCTCATGGCATTCGGTATAGTTTAATGAATTCACCTTCGTACAAACCAAATGAAGGATCCTGTTGAGCCCTGCAAATTATATTAAAGATTATAAATTTAGTGTGATTCTATGACGAACACGTATAATTAAAGTTATTTCCCCTGTATATTTACTCCCAATTGAAAGGAGGCACTTTTATGAAATGGGTAATACACAAAAAGTTGGAACAATGTATCTGGGAAATAGCTGCTGTAAAAAAATGTATTCCTCATTCCCCAGGAATTGCCAGAAGTCAGGTTTTATTTCCTTCAAGAATACGCTACGACTAGTTACGTATTTTAAATTCATTGGTACATATTTCATGTTATTCAAGTGGAGTATTGCAGAAATCGTAGCATCTCTGTAAAACTTTTTCTTCGAAATATGTACAAGAAACGCCATTTTTTATTCCTAACGGATAGTATATCTAAAATATGCTCATTAATCCCTCTCATGTAAATGTTTTATAATAACACTTTCAGTTTTTCATTGTTTTAACATTTTTGAGTCAAATGTCTCTTCCATTGTATTGTCACTGGCTGTCAAGAAGCAACACAAATTAAAGCATAGACTAAAATAGTGTAGTAGTGAAACAAATCTTTTAAATTCACAAAGCTGGTGTTTTTATGGACTCTAAGAAATCTTGGTAGAATCTATAAAAATATTGCGTGAAACATGCTAAAAATAGAAGCCATAATAGCTCGCCCCTACAATAATCTTTTATCTGGTTAAAACCTTAGATTTAGGACAATTAAATAATAAAATTTGAATAAAACACAATTTACGAAGTCATTCAGCCTTGCTGGACAATATTTAAATGGGTTTAGGTTTTATCAAGTATGATGGCCATTAGCAGGCAATATTCGAGTATATCGATACTTTCATTTCAGGCTTCCTGATAATAAAAATAGTTCTGCATGACGATTCTTTAGTTACATATTGAGTACTACAAGTTTCAGTGACACAATATGCGATATAGCCAGTTTCAGTACTGAAATTTGCCAGAAATTAACATTCTCAAATACTGTTTTTGACTTAATATTTAGATTAAGATCTCCTAAACATAATAAACATAAAGGATACATTTCTGCCGTCAAAAGACAACATAATATTTTTTTTTTCTATTTAATTGCCTTGTGCATAACATTTATATTCAGGAGATCTCATAAAACCAAATCAGATTTTAATTATTTTGATTTGAAAGCGTATTGCAAGATTGAAACTTGCCATATTGCATTGCATAAAATCCAGTTGTCCATACATGTTGCTTGTCTGCAAATGTTAAATGTCTGCAGAAATTGTCTTGTATTTTTATTTTGAAGTTTTTTGCGAAAATAACGAAAGCATATGCTCCAATTCTAACAATTTTTAAAATATTAATGTTCATATTGTTATATTGTTAGTGCTACTGCCAGAAACGTTTTGCTTTGACATTTTATTAAGGTTCACCAAAGTATCTTCCAATTCTCAATGAATTAATTTTGTAAAGGTTACGTTAATGTTCGCATATGAACATTTTTGGACCGACATATCTGCCAAAATCGCGGCCAGCAAACAGGAAGAAATATATTAAATTTTTTGAGCTTTAAGATATAGGGAGAAAATTAAAAAAAGGACTTTAGAAAATTCCAAAAGTGTTTAACAAATAATTTGAGAACCAATAGTTAAGCTGGTTTGCTGTATACTTTAGATTTTGAATTATGACTTCCCAAATAGCGTTACTAAATTCTAGTGTATATATACGCAACACTTCTAATTTACACAGCGAGTTATCACAATGAATATGTGAATTCTTTTAAAAAAAACAGACTGTCTCTGTTGAAGCTCTATGCCGCGTTTTATTTTTAAATTTAAAGATATCGGAACATTGCGTAAATCTAATAAGGTCAGATGGCAGTTGCAATTTTTTATTTCACCTGAGATGTTTGAATTTTATATTTGTGTCTTTATAATTTCGTTTTCCTGTAAACTAAAACGACTTCCACACCAAATAACTAAATTTGGTAAACTTTGCACGTTTCTCTTAATTAATTAATACACATTTAAAAAAGCACACTTCCGTCAAATGTGAAATTGTTCAAAACATTAATACGCTTAAGTATAGCTTAATCGCTTCCCGAAATCCCTTTTTGTCGCCTTGACCGGTCGATTTGCTTGTCTAAGTGTGAGTTAGGGATTTCAAAACATCAAATGTTAGGATTATCGTAATCAAAAGCTAAAGGAAAACTTAATCGTTTTTTTCAACAAAAAATAAAAAAAATATCAAAATCAGAACAAAATTATTCTACGTTCTAGCTTTCACCAATTTTGAAGAAGTTCAGAGTTTTCCTTGATATGATATCAGTGGTTCTGAAAATGTTTCGGCGGATACTCTCTCACGACATGACGGTATTTATATTCAAACTTTCACTGGTTTCGACTTGGAATTAGACCCTGATGTAAAATAATATGTAGACGATTCTAAACCACTTAATAAAATGTTAATATTAGAAGTAATTAAACCTGATGGCACTATTTATAAAACACTAAGAGCCAAACGTCGTCTTAAAGTACCAGTTAATAGGTTGTTTTGACGATATTTAAATTATTATAAAATATGTTTCTGCTGAACTATGTTAGCTGCTAAGGCACATGATTTTCAACAATTGTCGTTTAGTCAAAAACAGTGTGTTCTGGCGCCACAAAAATAAAAGTTAAATCGATTTTAGATTTTTTAATTAAAATCATTATGAATTATTTTATTTTATTTGAGCCATATATACATAATTATTCTTATGTAATAATATATGTAACCCAAAAATCGAGAAAAAATTCCAAAAAATGTGTTTTCATTTTAATTCAGAATTCATCCTATAACATATTCGTCTACAAACGGAGGAGAGAAAATGTATATTGTCTTAAAATTTCTAAATCTAAATTAATTTAACTTAAAAATACAAAATATATTAATCAACCTTCAAAAACAAATTTTCCACCCATAAAATAAGAAAATAAGATTAAACTTTGGAAAAATTCTTTCATTGAATCCTTTTTGTTTTTGTTTTTTATTTTGGTACTCCATTTACCAAAAAATAAAAATATTTATTAAATTTATAAGATTATCCTTGAACCCTTTTCATTAATTTATTTTATAGAACACAAAACATATTCTTTTAATGTAGATTTGTTTATATACACACGGATATGTATACCGCATATCCACTTGGAAAATTGAGTAAATTTCCCTAAACGAAATAATCGATTATGTTTATTTTATTTAACAAATTTTTTTTATTTTTATTTTTTGGTTTAAATACGTTTTCCTCCTCAATAATTTACTTCGACTTGAATATAAGTTTTGTAAGAAAAATAAAAGAAACTTTAGAAATTTTCATCTGCTGCGAGAAAAGTTTCTCGAAAATTTCCCACCGACTTTATATTTTTCCAGTTTCTTTTAATTTTTATATTTAATATTATATTGTATACACAACAACATATGATTCAAATGTTTACTTATAATTTTTATTCTAATTTAATCGTGCAGAATGAAAATATTATTGCGGAAATAACAACAACACAGAAATTATATGAAAAGATTTAAAAAAAAAAAAAATGAAAAATTTGCTTTCCAGCACATTGAAGAAGTGAAAAAGTTGAGTGTGTTTTGAAGCAGTAAAACTTTTTTTTTCCTCTTTTATTTAATTTTGACAACAACAGCAAACAAAATTGATTAGAAATTTTTATTTTTGGAAAATGAAATATAGGTAGGTATGCGAGTTATGTAATTAAAATTTTAATATTAAAAGTCATTAGGTGTTTTATATTTATGTGACATTGAGATAAAGTGCACGATATTATATACTGAATGAAACGAGCTTTTCTATATAAACATGAGAAATTGTGGTTGATGTCATCAGGTGTTTGGAATATAAATTAGTTTCGGAGCACAATAAATCAAAATCTAAAAGGATTATTTTTAAAAAACGATTGAAATAAATGTAAATTTAGTGCTCCAAAACAAAATTAACACAAAACGGCTTATTGAAAATTAGACGAATGCTTCGTTCGGCTATAATTGAATCGTTTATTCGAGAAAGGGCTAATGTCCACTTTTTGTCAAAATTAGTATTATGACGGTTTTGTATCACAGACAGGTATATACGTTTTATGGCAAGACGACATTACCATATGGTTAATGGAACAGCACCTACCTTGCAAAAAAAAAACCATTTATTCTAGAAAGGGCTCATGTCCAGGACATGTGCTCTTTAAATACTAAACTAATATTTAAAAAGTAAAATATTGTTGTGTTTTTACTTTTTCGTTTATTTTATAACATGCTTATACTACTGTGCAGTATTGTGATATACATCTGTGACAAATGTTATTTCAAAACATTCATCAGTTTTTGTTTTACGCTTGGTTTTGTACGACGCTAAAAGTGCATTCGGATTTTTACAATTTCTAATTATAATGAGCAAAGAAAAGTTGCATTAAATGTTGTTTGCGAAATGAAATTTCGGGTGCAGAAACGTTAAGGATGTTGTAGAAAGCCCTCGGGGACCATGAATTGTCGGAAAGGAATGTTTACAAGTGGTATAAGCAGTTCAAAGAAGGCCGTGAAAGTGTTTAAGGCCATGTTGATTGTTTTCATCGATTATCGTGGTGTTGTCCATTCAGAATTCCTTCCATCCGGCCAAACCATCAACAAATAGTATTATTTGAGTGTTATGCGTCGTTTGCGTTACGCTGTTCGCAAGAAGAGGTCAGAATTGTGAGCAGACAATTCTTGGTATTTGCACCACGATATTGCACCTTCTCACACTGCGCTCATTCTTGTGACTTTTTCGCCAAAAATTCAATCCATATCGTTCCACAACCTCCGTATTTGTTTGATTTAGCACCGTGTGACTTCTGGCTATTCCCGAAACTCTACCGACGACAACGACTACTGCGGGAAATCATTTTGAGACGATAGAAGATATAAAACGTGAATCGCTACGCGCCTTGAAGGCTACCCCGGAAGGCGACTTTAATTCTTGTTTCGAAAATTCGAAAATACGTTAGCATAAGTGTATTGTATCGGGAGGGGATTACTTTGAAGGCGACGAAATACAGAAGAATAAATAAATATTTTTTGAAATAAATAAAAACTTGCTTTACGTTTTGGCCACAGTAGTATATAGCGACAAATCACTAAACTAATCTACCGCAATTAGTTTATTGTGTAGAGACAGCAAGGCTTGTATAGACATTTGTGTTAGTTTTGAGTAAACTCAGTTTCGCTAATTATTCTATTTAGTGACATAATGCATATCGGTTTTTTTAAGAGTAATGCCCTGGGCCCTATTGCAACAACTACTTATCACTTATTACTTATCAACTTATCACAACTTATCATAATTTTTGATAATTTTCTGTTACACTAAATTTAAATTTGATAAGTATTTTATTGAGTTAAATTAAGTAATAAGCACTCACTTATCAAAATTATGTTGCACCAATTCGCGAAATGATAAATGATAAGTAATATTTTGATAAGCGATAAGTTTGAGGTTTTTGATAAGTTTTTCGTAGTTCTGTTGCACCAAAAGTTTTAACTTATCAATAATCGACTCCATTTATTGATAATTATCCAAAATATCAATAAGAAAAATTTCACTACTCAAAAAAATTGATAAGAACTACAAATTATATAACGGGTATAACGGGTCTGTTACAAACATTTTTTTTCCTGTTACTGGTAAGATGAGAACTTCTGTTCAATATTTATTATTATAAAACTATCTGATTGTGATACAAGATTAAAAAGGTGCCAATTAAAGTGGAACTTACCTGTTTCTTGACCAATTTTGATGAAATTTGACGTGGGCGGTGGAAATGGGTTTCTAAAATGGTTTTTAGATAAAGTTCTGGAATATGGCCAATTAGAAAGGAACTTGCCCATTTCTTATCCAATTTTGATGAAATTGAGCATGCACAATGGAAATGGGATTCTAAAATGATTTTTAGAGGAAGTTCTGGAATATGGTTTAATATTATGAAACTTGACCATATTCCAGACCTACATCTATAAATCATTTTTAAATCTCAATTCCCCTTGTACCTTTCAAATTTCATCCTAATCGGTTGAGAAATAACGAAGTTCCATCCTACTTGGCCATATTCCAGAACTTCGTCTAAAAATCATTTTAGAATCCCATTTTCATTGTACCTGTCGAATTTCATCCTAATCGATTGATAAATAGCCAAGTTCCATCCTACTTGGCCATATTCCAGAACTTCATCTAAAAATCATTTTAGAATCCCATTTTCATTGTACCTCTCGAGTTTCATCCTAATCAATTGATAAATAGCCAAGTTCCATCATACATGGCCATATTCCAGAACTTCGCCTAAAAATCATTTTAGAATCCCATTTTTATTGTACCTGTCGAATTTCATCCTAATCGGTTGATAAATAGCCAAGTTCCATCATACATGGCCATATTCCAGAACTTCATCCAAAACTTCATGGCCATATTCCAGAACCTTCTCAAAGAGCATTTGATACTGTAAACGTAATAAATATTAAAAAAAATATATGACTTCCAAAAAGCCCTAAATTACAAATTTGAAAAAGTGGACATGAGCCCTTTCAAGAATAAACGATTCGTTTATTCTAGAAAGGGCTCATGTCCATGCTTTAAAAATGACCATAAAAATTTAAATAATTGACAAATAACCTTGAAATTCAGCTTAACACTTCATAGCGACTCACATTTTCATCAACGAACTCAAATTCCCCCCCTAAACTAATTTTTGTTGACAATATATAGTTTTTTTTATTTCCTGAATAATTTGAAAAAGTGAACATGAGCCCTTTCTCGAATAAACGATTCAATTGTAATTCACACATTTTTAAATTTTTTAAAAACATTTATTAAATATTTCGCAAAATTACAAAAGGTTTAAAAAATCACTCGATCGATTTCGGCTTGTTAGGCCATCAACAGGAGCATTTACTAAACTGTAAAAATAAGAATGTAATTATTATATATATATATATATATATATATATGGGGCATTCTCTGTCAAATCGGTCACCCCCCCACCCTGCACATTTAATTTTTTGAGATAAATAAACCTTTTTGGGCTTACAATTTTGCTTAGAATGTCTACTTTTTAATGCCGTATGGCGTTTTTATGGCGTCCTTGGATTTTCAAAATGGCGGACCATATCTTCTAAGCAAGTCTTTAATTTTTAATAAAATTGATATAAAAACGTCATTTTAATTCTTTTAATTTACTGAAAAGCGTTTTTGGTGTCATAGATTACAAATTTTTATATATTTTTATACAATTCCAAGATGGTGGAACCAAGATGGCCGCCAAAATTGGCAAATTTTTCGACATTCATAAAGATCGTTAGAAACACGTCCTAGAAGGTTTTCGGGGTCGCTGTTCACAAATTTTAGGGTCAGAATTTGAAAATTCAAGACGGCGGACCCATGATGGCCGCAATAAATGTCAATTTTTCAACGTTTATGAAAATCGATAATAACATGATCTAGGGGGTTTCCGGGGTCAGTGATCACGAAGGTCAAAATTTAAAAATTCTCTCAAAAAACTTCTAGATTCATGATAAAAATTGTAATTTTTAAATATTTTTTCAAAAAATTTCTAAAAATAACCCTTTTTATCGATAATCTGATACTGTTTATAGAGAAATTTTAGATTTTGACCTCAGATTCGTGATCAGCGACCCCGAAATCCCCCTAGATCATGTTTTTATCGATTTTCATAAACGTTGAAAAATTGACATTTATTGCGGCCATCTTGGGTCCGCCGTCTTGAATTTTCAAATTCTGACCCTAAAATTATGATCACCGAAAACTCCCTAGACCGAGTTTTTATTGATTTCTATGAACGTCGAGAAATTAGCCTTTTTCGGCCATATTCGGTCATCATCATGTGTCCGCCATATTGAGCATTAAAATTCTGACCTCAAATTCGTGAACAGCGACCCCGAAAACCTTCTTGGACGTGTTTCTAACGATCTTTATGAATGTCGAAAAATTTGCCAATTTTGGCGGCCCTCTTGAATCCGCCATCTTGTAATTGTAAAAAAATTATGAAAAATGTATAATCTATGACACCAAAAACTCTTTTGAGTAAATTAAAAGAATTAAAATTACGTTTTTATATCAATTTTATTAAAAATTAAAGACTTGCTTAGAAGATATGGTCCGCCATTTTGAAAATCCAAGGACGCTATAAAAACGCCATACGGCATTAAAAAGTAGACATTCTAAGCAACATTTTAAGCCCAAAAAAGTTTATTTGGGGAAAAAATTAAATGTGCAGTGGGTGGGGGGGGGGTGGCCGATTTGACAGAGAATGCCCCATTATATAGTTGGAGGAAGCAAAAAGTGAAACAAAAATATACAAATAAAAAATGTGGGAGTGGTAAACAACAAAAATGGTGAGAGCAATGGTACAGGTAATGATTATTTATTTATTAGTCAACGGCCGAATAACAAAATTCCAGATGTTGTTTTTTTTTCCTTCTTTATTTGATTATAAACCGACGTATTAGTCATTTTATGAGATGGTATGAGTATGGAAATAAAACAGTGCGGCGTCTGTAATTGGTGAGAAACGGAATTCTCTCTGTTCGTTGAGGATATTTCGAACAGCGATAAATCCGTTTCTTACCAATTACTGACCGGTATACCGTAATCTGAATTATACCGTAATCTGATAAACGCTTGAATAAGATTTGTAAGTGTTCAATATGTTCTTCGCACGTTCTACTATGACTATCAATATATCATTAACTTAAACAAAAAGAAATTCTAAATCTTTTGTTGTTGCGTCAATGAATCGCTAAAATGTGTTACACTTGCCTTTCTAAGACTAAAAGTCTTGCTAAAATAGAAATCAAACATCTCAATTGCTGTAGTTGTTACTGTTGTGTGATGATTCAGTTGTGCTGCTGACATTAGGTTGTAAGTGCCACAAGATAAATATTTAAATAATTTTACACCTGGCGTACGTCATACTTTTGCAGCTGAGTTTATTCAGGAATTTTCGTATGGCGATGGCAAGCTAATAAATGAAATGATTCCAAGAGTAATCAAGTTTGTTTCATTCAACTCAACCGTTAAACTAAATTTTAGCCCCCCCCCCCCTCCATCAAGCCCCAAATTTAAAAAATAAATTTTTGCGGCGATTTGAGAATGATTTACGGTTATTAGTCGAAGTTGTTGGTGTCCTGTCAAATTTTTAAATGACGCAAGTATGACAGACATGTAATCGCCTGTATCAATCCGACATGTCAGATGTGTACTTTGATACATAAAAGCTTCTACCACAGCGATGGCTTGAACTTTACATAAAAAATTGTTATTACGAGATTTTCATTTTGCAATGTCCTTTACTTATTTCGAAAAATACAATTCATAAATTTTTACCTGGATTGGAGGAATCTTTGATATTAGACTGTGTATTACAGCTGTTAAACGGGTTATTGATAGTATAATTCATTCCTCAAATTATATCACTCGTTGCAGTCTTCAATTTGCTCCCATATATAAGAAGAATTACCACCTTGAAAATATATACAACAATTTTGAATAAATTCAATCCCTCGGCGAGGCCACAATTTAAAATCCAACTTGCGAAAAAATGGAAGAGAAAAATACTCACGATCTAGCAATACCTAACAATTTTTGTGGGCTGTTAATAAAACCGTGCGAGAACAAAATTTAATTCTGAGAAGAGTATTTAGAGATGTCAAATAGATTTTGAGAAATAATCAGAATATCGTATGGCACCATTTTAACTTTAATCCGTTATGGCGTTTTATGTATACGTAAAACTTGTTCTAAGTATGTCTAGAAATGTTAGTAATGAAAAAGTCTACTTATTATGTAATAATATAATTCCTATTGAAATAATAAAAATTATTTTTATATTTATTTACTCTTATAGAACAAATTAAGAATGTTCCATTCCATTGATGCCTAAGAACTGTGATGCTTTCAGTATATTTCCTAAAAATTAGAGATCTGGGAAAAATTCCGTATTTAATATGTTTTCTCCGAATCTTCCTGAGCAAATCCTGGGAAGTGGCCAATAAAACGTCGTATCCCAAGTATAACAACACAGAACTCAAAATTGAGCTACCGTATTTTCCTTTGTGTTTTGCCAAAATATTCGGAAGTCAAATTTATGATAAATATTGAAATATTCATATACCTACATATTAGTAGTGGTGTGTATAGTGTATGCACATTATTGTTTTTGTTGTATACCTTACCGATTACCTTCGAGGTTCGAGTATAATGAAACAGCTGCTTAGTAATAAAGCGATTTTTGTGTATGTGGGTGATATTCAGTTTTCGTGTTTCAATAATTTAATTTAGAAGCTCGATGCCATTTTTGGTTATGTATTTAGTTTTTGTTAGTACTATTAAACGTACATTTTTAAAGTGATTTTTTGTGATATTTAGTGTTTGTGTTTAAAAATTTTGGACGCTCGACGCCATTTTTGTGTTATTTGTGTTATGTTTTTTACGCTCCCCGATTTTGAAATTTATGTATTTTTGTAACACAAACATTTTCGTAAATACAATTATTTATTCTCACCGTATGTCACTGGAAAATACATTATGTATACTCATAAATTATTAAACTTGACAATGACATAAATTTTATTTTGGTTGAATTTTATTTTGATTTTCTGATTGTTTGTCATTTCTTTTAATCCGGTAAATTAATTTATTATTAACATAATTGTTTGGTAATAAATTGCAAATTTTAAAAATGTCAAAAGGAACTAGGCACCGAAGTGTCAAAGCTGCAGTCGACCGAAAACTAGGAGTATCGCATTGTTCGCGATCAAATGATATTTCAAAACCTGGTTCATCTACACAATCTTTTCATATTTATCCTGCAGTAGATAGTGTCGTTTCTGAAATTGAAACACCTCTGTCCGATACTTGCGTTTTCCTGGATAATGAACCAAATCAGAACACTTCTCGATCTCCATCACCGTCAATTTCAAGTTCTTCTAATAGCTTCGACCATTCGATATTCAAATTGAAAGATGATTTACGCCGTATAGCCGTTGATACTACTATTTGTGGGAAAACGATGAATACAATTCTAGTGGTGTTGCACGATTATTTTCTTGGCTCCCGTCGAATGTCAGAGTGTTAAAAGGTACTCCACGTATTAGTGATGTTTTAGATTTTGGTTCAGGTGTGTCCTAATTTTACTTGGGTTTATCTAGGGCACTAGATTATTTTTTTAGAAAGTATAAATTACAAATTTCGATATAGTCGAAATCAATTTAGGTATTGATGGACTACCCATATCCAAAAGTTCCAATAGGCAGCTTTGGCCTTTAATGGCGAATATTGTAGGATTTCCAGACGTAGTAAAAATCTAAACTTTCGAAAATTCCTAAAAGATTTTGCTGAGGAAATGGAAATTTTGGAAGCACCTGGATATGAATTTAATACCAAAATCGTCAAAATTAAATTGAGATCACTAATATGTGACGCTGACGCCAGATCTAAAGTTATGTCTGTAAAATCACATTCGGGATATTTTTCATGTACTAAATGCACCATCAAAGGTGCAAAAATTAATAAGGGTCACATAGTTTTTCCCTATCCTCAATTAACAGATACCGCCGACAGAACTGATGATAATTTCAAAAATAGAACGGATGTAATGTATTACAATCTAATTGACCCGATTCCTCTTGAAAATTTGAATTTCGGCTGTGTTTCTCAGGTGCCTATAGATTATATGCACTGCGTTCTTTTAGGTATCACAAAACAACTAATTTTGTATTGGATTAAAAAACTAAAATAAGCTTTTTCCTTATCTCAGGGCAGGATGAAACTAATTTCAGATAATCTGCAAAACATAAAATTGCCCTCTGAATTTAACAGACAGCCAAGAAGTTTTGAGGAGTTCGAACGTTGGAAAGCAACGGAATTACGACATTTTCTATTATATACAGGGCCAGTTGTGTTGACAGATCGACTTCCATTAGAATATTATAGAAACTTTTTAAGTTTGTCTTGTGCCATCTCTATTCTCCTAAATCCAGAGCACTGTCTAGTTAAAAACCATTTGGCAACCAAACTGCTAAAAAAATTTGTTTGGAATCAAAAAGAATTATATGGAGAATCTAGTGCTACATTTAATGTCCACAGTCTGTTGCATTTAGCAAATGAATGCATTCAATATTCTGAAACATTGAACAATATAAGTGCGTTTAAATTCGAGAATTATCTGTCATCTGTAAAATCACAAATTAAAACTGGTTTCCTACCTTTGGAACAACTTTATAATAGACTCGTAGAAATGTATTTATTAGAGCCCATTCTAATGAAGAAAAGATTCCCCATCTTAATATATCACCTCGGAAGCCGATATTATAAAAGTGTTTTGTTAGAAAACTACAAATTATCTATAGAATTCCCAGACAACTATTGTTTATTAGATACTAAAATTTTGAAAATCATGTCTATTCGCGAAAATATAAACACGATATATTTCGAAGCCTTTCAAATTCTAAATTTATCAGACTTTTTCAATGAACCTATAAAATCGTCTCTCTTAAATATATATTTTACAAATTGCGAATCAATTTCACAAGAAACAATAAAATTTACAATTTCCGATATATCAGCCAAAATCATTAAAATTCAAACAGAACATTTCATAGTCTATTTTCCATTACTTCATACTTCTACTGACTCAGATAACAGTCCATAATCTTATTTATATAAAAATCACAAAATCCGATCTATTACACCATGAATACAATCAATTTTGAAATTGATTCTCAAGAATTTATTGAAAGTAAGTATTCTGTAAAAATTATATATTTTTTAGATAAAACCGTTTCACTAATATTGGTTATTTTTGTTAAATCTTTTCAGCTCAACTAGATACTCAACTTGATTATCATAATTTTTGCCAAGTTCGCTCCGGTAAGATTTAATTTTAACATAGTTAAAGAATTAAGTAATACTTCATTAAATTTATTATTTAATTCCATAGGAGAACGTGTACCATATACTTCTACACAAAATGTGGCAAGACAAGGACAGCGGAACGCATACCCCGAAAACACCGGCTATACTAATAACACTAAAACTAATAATTTTATGGGTACTAGCGAGAATGACACGTTTACCGAAGTTGAAAGTAAGTATATTTGGTATACAAATAAAGAACATTTAATATTTTTACTCGTGTGGAGCTGCTAGTCTCCCATCGGGCGCATCCCCAGGTGGCGGATAGGGGGAAACCCTAACCGACTTGTCGGAGGGTAAATGGGAAATAAAATACCATTCGTGGACCAAAACTATGATAGCTAGGGGTGGTTCCCTGAATATAATAACCAATATGGCGGACTCTAATGGAGAAAACCTTACGGCGCAGGGAAACGGATACCCAGTGCCGGCGACTTTGAGGGGTGAGCAAGCGGGCTCCCAGTCGTCGTTATCCAATGACCGCAATACTTCAGAGGTGATAAGTTCTGTAAATCCATTTGGAAGAAGTTTCATAGTGCCACGATCACCAGCAAGACTCTATGCAATGCATAAGTCCGAGAAAGTTATTACCCCAAGTGGTACTCTAATCAGTCGACTGGACAATACATCCGGGGGGGATCGATCCTCTTCGAAGGCTGGCCCTATGGATTTGAGGAGGGCCAAACACTGCATGAAAGAAGTGATGCCAGCGGAAATTTTACAATGCGAGCAGTAGGATTCAGTGAAAGAACTGTTGACTTAGAAAAGGAAAATATGGATGTCTTTGAGAGGCTACAGAAGATGGAGCAATCATTTGCCAAGCTAAGCGAAGAAATTGAGTATCTAAAGCGAGAAAATGAACTTCTAAAAATGAATCGGGATGCTAAAGAACAAAGCAAATTAGAGAGTACTGAACCAAAGAAAGTCAACTATCTCACTGATGAGGATGAATTAGAAAGGGAGACGAACTGGATCCTAAAGAAGAAAAAAAAACATTCCAGGAACGGTAAGAAAAGAAAAGCTGAATCGTCACTTGAGGTTGAACAACTAAATGTTAGTGGAACTACAAGTACCGAACCGGAAGTTGTCCAACCTGAGGCCAATCAGCCGAAAGGTAGTAAATCTACCAAGAACATTGCACCAAAACTGGTGCAACCGAAAGAACCCCCCCCCCCCCCCCACCAATAAGTATCGTGGAAGTAACCAGTTACCCAGAAATTCAGTCACTGATGAAATCGGTTACTGACAAAGAATATAAGGTAACAGCGCTAAACAATGACGTTTGGAAAATTAATACTCTGGACTCAAAAACCTATAGAACATTATCTATGAAGCTGAATGCTGAAAAGTATCAGTGGTTTACCTATGAGGACAAACAGGCTCGACCGATAAAAGTTATGGCAAGAGGTTTGCATCACACTTGCTCAAGCGAAGAAATAATGGAAGACTTAAAAAATAAAGGTCTTAAAATACTAGATGCTGTGAATATGATTAAAAAAGAGAGAATAGAAAACCAAGAAGGAAACCCAACTTTCAATAAAAGGGGACTCCCTCTTTTTATGGTAGTATTTGATAACTCAGAAAATGTTCAAAATATTTATGGTATAAAAGCAATTCTTCACATGAAGGTAAAAATTGAACCAATGAGGAGAACCACTACACGCATACCACAATGCAAGAAATGTCAGGGATTTAATCACACCCAAAAATATTGCAGCTGGGATCCAAGATGTGTAAAATGCTCAAGTAAACATTTTACCCAGGCATGTACAATAGGGAGAGATGTACCAGCTAAGTGTATAAATTGTAAAGGCCAACATCCGGCCAATTATCGGGGCTGTGAGGTTGCTAAACACCCACAAAAATTAAGAGATAAATCACGAAATCAATCGCAAAATCATGAAATTCGATGGGTTCAACCATTAAATCAGATGGATCAAAATCCACAACCAAGCAACGCAGGGCAAAGAAGAACATTTGCTCAGGTAGTGAAAGGCTCGGGTTCAACAAAAAATATATGGGCTCTGAAAATAATCGAATTATGGAAAACATTATGAATAGCATCGAAGCTATTACAAAGCGGCTAGATGACCAAAATAACCTGAACAACATGATATTTGATCAACTGAAGAAAATGCAACTCCCACAACGCAATCCGATAAAAAATGTTAAGTAAGAACACAACTTTCAGAATAGCAATCTGGAATGCGAATGGACTTATGCAACATATTCCAGAAATAGAAATATTTTTAAATACAGAAAAAATCGACATTTTTCTAATATCCGAAAGCCATTTTGTTAAATCTTCGTTTGTTAAAATCCGGGGCTATAACTTATATCATTCCATTCATCCAGCGGAAAGAGCAAGAGGTGGTTCAGCATTACTAATAAAAGAAAATATAAAACACCATGTAGAAACAGAAATCGAAGAAGAAACAATGCAAGTCACCACTGTTAGGATTCACATTAAACACAGACAGCTTACTGTCTCCGCAATATACTGTCCTCCCCGGCATAACTTGAAAAGGGAGGACTACATTAAACTATTTAAATCATTAGGACGTGATTTTATTATTGGAGGAGATTTTAATGCAAAAAACACCTATTGGGGATCTAGACTTACGACGTCAAAGGGTAAAGAATTGTTTCAAGCAGCCCAGACATCAAAATGTGAATTTTACTCTGGTGGTTCCCCAACATACTGGCCCAGTGACGAAGCTAAGATACCGGACCTAATCGACTTTTATGTAGCAAGAGGTATATCTCAGAACTATATTCACATTGAAAACAGCAATTCTCTAGTATCGGATCACTCACCGGTTATCATGACAGTCAGTGAAACTGTAATTCAAAGGGAAAGTGCACCCAGATTAACAAATTCTAAAACAAACTGGGATCTCTTTCGTGAAATAATGGAGGACAAAATCAATTTCCAGGTACCGATTAGAAATTCTCGACAGTTGGAAGACGAATTGGAGCAACTCAATGTAATAATTCACTATGCTGCAATGGCAAGCACTCCCATTTTGCAAAATAAGAAGACGCTTAACATATCCTACCCAATGGAGGTTAGAGAGTTGGTAAGAGAAAAACGACGAGCTCGTAAAACCTGGCAAATTAATCGAACACCGGAGAACAAAACAATTCTTAACAATTTATGTAACAGCCTCAAATCCCTTCTTAAAGAAGTTAAAAATGAATCAATCAACAGATATCTAGTTAGCCTAACTGATGAAAAAAATTCTGATTACTCACTGTGGAAGGCGACGAAGGGACTCAAAAGACCCAAAATGCAAGTGCCTCCACTTAAAAAGGATGATGAAACCTGGGCAAGAGGCCACAAAGAGAAGGCTGATCTATTTGCGGAGTATCTCCAGGAAACCTTCCAACCACTACCAAGACAAACTGCCAATGAAAATATAATATCTATTCACAAGCTGGATGAGTTTGAAATACGGCCAGTAACTCTCAAAGAATTAAAAGAAGAAGTGAAAAGTAACATGAATGTTAAAAAAGCCCCAGACAAAGGATTTCGTAATCTACTACACATAATCAATGCGACCTTTCGGTTAAAATATGTTCCGCATCAATGGAAAGTAGCAGAAGTAATCATGATACCAAAACCTGATAAACCACCTAACGATAAAAAATCATACAGGCCAATTTCTCTGCTGCCAATTATGTCAAAACTCTTTGAAAAATTATTACTAAAGAGACTTAAACCAATAATTGAGGACCGACAACTAATTCCTCCACATCAATTTGGATTCAGAGAAAAGCATTCTACAATTGAACAGGTCCATAGAATCACCAACATAATTGAAAGAACGTTAGAACGTAAAAAAGTATGCTCAAGCATATTCCTGGACGTCGCGCAAGCATTCGATAAAGTCTGGCACAGTGGTCTGGAATACAAGCTGCATAGAGATCTACCGAGACAATTCTATGCCATACTAAGATCTTATTTATCCAATAGACACTTTCGAGTGAAATATGAGGGTGAATACTCTGAGCTACAGAAAATCTCTGCCGGTGTCCTGCAGGGGAGTGTCTTAGAACCAATCCTGTATTTACTATACACAAGGGACATACCAACCACAAATGAAGGAACCATAGCCATCTTTGCAGATGACACAGCAATTATGGCAGTTGGAAATAATGTTGCTGATGCAACGAGCAAACTCCAGAGGATGACCAATGAGGTTTGTAACTGGATAAAGCGTTGGCGAATCAAACTTAATGAGACAAAATCCACGCATATTAACTTTACTTATCAAAAGGCTTACCACCTACCTATAGCAATTAACTCGCGACTCGTGCCATATGCAAATACAGCTAAATACCTTGGCATGACCCTCGATGCCAAGCTTAAGTGGAGAGAGCATGTCAAAAAGAAAAAAGAAGAATTTAACATAAAGTTCAGAAAAATGTATTGGCTCATAGGTAGAGGCTCTGAGCTTACAATTCACAATAAGCTGCTGCTATATCGGGAAATTTTGAAGCCGATATGGACCTACGGTATACAACTCTGGGGATGTACCAAGCAAACAAACGCCAAAATGATACAGACGTTTCAAAACAAGGTTCTTCGTAGCATCGTCAATGCTCCGTGGTACGCAAGAAATGAAGACCTTCACAGGGACCTACCGATGGAATACATCAAAAAGGAAATAAAAATGCATGCCGCAAAACACGAAATAAGGCTCCAGGAACATGGAAACCCCTATATTCGCCATATGATAGATAGCCCTGTCGTTGAAAGAAGACTCAAAAGAACGAAGCCACTTGACCTAGTGAACTTACCAAACTAAAATGAGTAAATAGGTTTAATTGATTATGGGGCTAACCAGTGGGTTATACCCCAACAAACGTGAATTTTACTAGATATATAAAAATTTGTATTTGAAAGAAAAATTGCTAGATGATGTCTCAGTCGTAATAAAATAAAATGAAAAAAAAAAAAAAAAAAAAAAAAAAATATTTTTAGGTAGATAAATTAGATAAATAATTCTACTACGCTTTAATTTCATTTCAGTATTAGACATGAGCTAAATGGAACTGTTGCCGTCTACATCATCCATTGCATCCCAGACAGAGCCGAGTAATGACACTGTTACCATTAATAAAGGTCAATTTGAATATTTAATACAGTGTATTCAAAATATTCAAAAGGGTCAACAAAACTTAATGAGAGAGTTCGTCAATTTGAGAGACAATCGACTAAACGTGAGTTATTTAGTTGATTGTGAAAATTGTAAATTTACATTACCTTTTGATGATTTAGACATATTTTTGAAATTTGACACAAACTTAATGGAAGATCAGGAGTCAAAGAAACAATTGGTAATTCTGTCTAGCTTAATTAAATTTTATGAATTGATTTTTACCTATAGTTTTTGTATTGTTTTCTTCAGAAATCGATATTTATGAAAGAAGGCGGCCATGACCTAAAGAAGTTTATTAGGTCGAATTTCAAAAATACATTTACCGAAGAACTGTCTCTGAAATTCACTTATAATGGACGGCAGGGTAATCTAGCAGCTAAGCAATTTCAAATTACAAAAATTTTGAAAGGTAAACTTTATTGCATTTACAAATCCATATTTCATTTGAATAATTTTAAATAATAATTTTAGATTGTAATTTGGAAAAATTTTCAAGTGCAGCTCAGTCAGAATTCAACGTTATTGCAACCAATTATTTTTATTATTTAAAGGACAAGCGAGCCATGATAAACCAATTGAATAAGGTATGATTGACAGCTGTTTCAAATTCGTCTTTTCTTGCGCATATCGTCATTCGGTGCGATAACATCACAAGGCTTCGTTGTTTTCACAAAAACTATCACCGCAAAACAATTCGATTTTTTTTTGTTTGCTATGAACTAGTGTTTATAAAAAAAACATATCAAGAAAAAAGCACCAAATGACAGAATTTTTTAGTGAAAGAGATAGCAATACATGCGCTTGATCATACCTAATTTAATTGGTTTATCATGCAAGCGAGCTAAGAAAATAAAAATAATTTGAAGCTAGCGGTTTAAAAAAAATTCTGCCGGAAACAATCACCGAATATCACCGATTTGTACATAAACTTTAATACTAAAGTACGAATTAAACCTATATGAATTACCAAATAATTGAAATGTTCTGTGATTTGCGAAAAATAAGCAAACATACCTACATATATAAATTATAATTATAAATTATTTTCAAATATTTATACTTTTCAATTTAAGTTAAATATCAATAATTAATTTTCTGTGATTTACGAAATAAGCCTAAAATGATATATGCAAAATAAGAAAAACAATTGAAAATGTTTGATAAAACAATTTTTGGAATTCCTTATTTTTAATTAAATATATATACCTTAAGTTTAAATGAAATATTAAAAAACTAAAATTTGCTGTAATTTTCGAAATAAGCAAACAATATTACATATTACAAATATAAACATTTATTTTATACAATTTTTGAATTATTTTTAAATAATTTCAGCTTTAGATTTAGGCCAACATTAGTTTTCATTTTAATTATGTATCTTAATATGTATTTAAAAATAAAATACTATAAGTTTTTATTTATAGAAATAAAAAGTTTGTTTCATTGAAAGATGTTTAATTTAACCGCCAAATTTCGAGCTTGACATTTGAACACACACATTGAAAAATTATTCCCGCCAATTTCATTTTATACACTCACACATGCACACAATTTTTCTATGTCGAGTTTTGTGAATTCCGGATAATTGCGACACAATTACATATGTTTTCTTATAATAAGTCAGAACTCAAATCAAGGAAAATCCATAACTAAGTTTAGAATTAGAGTGCGAAATATTACAAAATAGTTGGATTTAAAAATACTTGGGATAATTTAGGTTGTTATGATATCTTAGCTATTCGAAAAATATTCCAATTTTGTATGTGCCTTAATTTTTTTGATAAAATTCTAGGAAGCGGCGAACAATAAGACTTTTATTCTAACGCCTAATAAAGTCTTAGTTGCGTAAGAAATAAATACATTTTGGAAAAGTAGAGGATTTTCGTAATCCGGGTTTCAGGAATACCATTTAGGAACTGACATTTTCATGTTCTCTCTCAAAATTGTATTATTCCTTTTTTCCTCTTTTCGTTATATTCGTAATGGTTTCAAGAATACTAATTTATGATTTCACCATTACTACGAAAATAGCATTACGAAAATTTTCGTAATGGTTCAAGAATAGCACCCCTGGTCGAGCACGATCAATGTTAATGGTAGAGTATTAATTTCCGTTCCGTAGGTTGTGCCAGTAATTCCAATTTTTTGATGTGAAAACATCTTTAGCGGCAGGAGTAAGTAAAAATTGTATAGAGCTCGGGTTACGGAAATAAAAGAACCGAATAAAAATTATTGCAGGTATGTGTGTATATCGACAAGAACAAAAAATAAATAAAACCTAAAATCAATGCAAAATCTACGCATACACATGCAATATACAACATCATCCGCATTTCAAAAACATCGTGAGCCGAATACAAAAAAAAATCGCCTACTTTAATTAATTTTGTTGTGAAAATGTCTGCTATATACATACATATGCCAGCAGCAGCAAGTGTTTTTGAAAATGGAAATTACATACGAGCACAAGGGCCACAAATCATGCTTAAAAAAATTAAATGGAAATACCTAGCTGTGAAAATTGTACATATACATTGATACATAATAAAATAATAATTTTAAAATTGTTTAATCGATTCGGTATGCTTATTACTATGTATTGCTCATGCTGTTCATGAGCTTGGTTATTGGAGGTTCGCGCTACTGTCTTTCCAATTGCAATGATTTTACGACCAACAATAGTTTGTCGTGACGATTTATTACTGTGGAATCTTGAACAAGATTGCTGTGTATGAGTAATGGTATATTTTAAAGCTTACATGGCCGGTTTAGGTGATTAACTTAACAGAACTGGACTTTGCTCATGCCTCAATTAATGTCAGTAAGGTTCGTCCTCCAAATTCAAAATAGAATAACTTATTAACTATTATATTAGTTTAAATACGGAGCGAACACATACGTCTTTATGGAGGGGTTTCGGAGCCTTATCGAAATGGTTAGAAATGATTTACATTTAATAGATATTTATACAAAACAGTTTTCACATAAATATTTTGCGAGTTGAGGGTGAACTCGCTCGTTGTTTTTTTTTTAATTGTTTCGTAATTTGTTCGAAAGATTCATAGCTTTGAGTTCTAGCGTAGTGAAGCGAATTAAAGTTAACCACTTCTTCGATATATCGAAATTTTATAGATTTTCTAAATATTTATTTCCATATATACAGGGTGTTCGGCACATGGACCGACACAATTTTTTGGGGAATTGGTTGGGTCATTAGCTAGTTTTCACCCATACGACCCTACGTCCTAAGTGACACGGTAACTGAGATATGAATTTTTTTCGTTTTTTATTTAAATTACCTGAAATTTCGCCTTTAAATCATCATATTTTTTTTGTTTGTGATTGTAAAAGCACGAAATAACTTTTATTGTATTCTGCAATGTATTTTTAGTCTAAATAAATCACTATTTGGTACAAATGGCTTCAAGAAAATAAATTATATGAGCTTCGAAAGTCTTGAAAATGTGTAAATGTATGAAAAATTTCTACTTCTAAATTCAATATAAAAAAAAATAAACATTATTTTGAACATAGGTTTGTTTTAAAAAGTTGTCTAGTTTATACTCTTTCCAACGTATGCTACATATTGGAGAAATTATTTATAGTATGGTCAAAATAAGAGATAGAAGTTGTCAGGGTTAAGAAAATTATTTTTATCTTTATTATGTTTTATTAAATATGAGTTATAATATTTGTTCGAATTGTTCTCCTCTACTCCGTATGCATGCACGACACATTTTCCTTATTTCAAATGTTATTGTGCGAAGTCGCATTTCTCTTTTCATTATTTCAAATGCAGCTATAATTCGCTCCATTAAAATTTCTCGTGAGGGCACCTCTGTTGCATAAACCAATTGTTTAGCACGTCCTCAGACGTAAAAATCGAGGGGTGTCCAAAGAAATTCCAAAAATTCCCAGAAAAAGCCCAAAAAATTCCCAAAATTCCCAGAAAATGCGCAAAAAATTTCAAAAATTCCCAGAAAATGCCCAAAAATTTCCAAAAATTCCCAGAAAATGCCCAAGAATTTCCAAAAATTCCCAGAAAATGCCTAAGAATTTCCAAAAATTCCCAGAAAATGCCCAAGAGTTTCCAAAAATTCCCAGAAAATGCCCAAGAAATTCCAAAAATTCCCAGAAAATGCCCAAGACTTACCAAAAATGCCCAAGAATTTCCAAAAATTCCCAGAAAATGCCCAAGAAATTCCAAAAATTCCCAGAAAATGCCCAAGAATTTCCAAAAATGCCCAAGAATTTTCAAAAATTCCCAGAAAATGCCCAAGAATTTTAAAAAATTCCCAGAAAATGCCCAAGAATTTTCAAAATTCCCTGAAAATTCCCAAGACTTTCCAAAAATTCACAGAAGATGCCCTAGAAATTCCAAAAATTCCCAGAAAATGCCCAAGAATTTCCCTGAAAATAGGCCTGAATTTCCTAATATTCCCAGAAAGTGGCCTTGAACTTCCAGAAATTCCCAGAAAGTGGCCTTGAACTTCCAAAAATTCCCAGAAAATGTCCTTTAATTTCTAACAATTCCCAGAAAATGGCCTTGAACTTCCAAAAATTCCCAGAAAATGGCCCTGAACTTCCAAAAATTTCCAGAAAATAACCCTTAATTTCCAAAAACTCCCAGAAAATGGCCTTGAATTTCCAAAAATTCTCAGAAAATGGCCTGGAACTTCCAAAAATTCCTAGAAAATGGCCGTGAACTTCCAAAAATTACCAGAAAATGACCTTGACTTCCAAAAATTCCCAGAAAATAGCCCTTAAATTCCAAAAATTCCCAGAATATGGCCTTGAACTGGCCAAGAATTTCTCCATTTTTTGGGAATTTTTGGAAATTCTTGGCCGTTTTGGAAATTCAAGGCCATTTTCTGGGAATTTTTGGAAATTCAAGGCCATTTTCTTTGAATTTTTGGAAATTCAAGGCCAAATTCTTGGCCTTTTTGGAAATTCAAGGCCATTTTCTGGGAAATTCTGGAACTTCAGGGCCATTTTCTTGGAATTTTTGGAAGTTCAAGGCCATTTTCTGGGAATTTTTGGAAGTTCAAGGCCATTTTCTTTGAATTTTTGGAAATTCAAGGCCATTTTCTGGGAATTTTTGGAAGTTCTGGGCCATTTTCTGGGAATTTTTGGAAGTTCAGGGCCATTTTCTGGGAATCTTTGGAAGTTCAAGGCCATTTTCTGGGAATTTTTGGAAGTTCAAGGCCATTTTCTTGGATTTTTTGGAAATTCAAGGCCAATTCTTGGGCATTTTCTCTGAATTTTTGGAATTTCTTGGGCATTTTCTGGGAATTTTTGGAAATTCTTGGGCATTTTCTGGGAATTTTTGGAAATTTTTGGGCATTTTCTGGGAATTTTTGAAATTTTTTGCGCATTTTCTGGGAATTTTGGGAATTTTTTGGGCTTTTTCTGGGAATTTTTGGAATTTCTTTGGACACCCCTCGATTTTTACGTCTGAGGACGTGCTAAACAATTGGTTTATGCAACAGAGGTGCCCTTACAAGAAATTTTAATGGAGCGAATTACAGCTGCATTTGATGCGACTTCGCACAATAACATTTGAAATAAGGAAAAGGTGTCGTGCATGCATACGGAGTAGAGGAGAACAATTCGAACAAATATTATAACTCATATTTAATAAAAACATAATAAAGATAAAAATAATTTTCTTGACCCTGACAACTTCTATCTCTTATTTTGACCATACTATAAATAATTTCTCCAATATGTAGCATACCGTTGGAAAGAGTATAAACTAGACAACTTTTTAAAACAAACCTATGTTCAAAATAATGTTTATTTTTTTTTATATTGAATTTAGAAGTAGAAATGTTTCATACATTTACACATTTTCAAGACTTTCGAGCTCATATAATTTATTTTCTTGAAGCCATTTGTACCAAATAGTGATTTATTTAGACTAAAAATACATTGCAGAATACAATAAAAGTTATTTCGTGCTTTTACAATCACAAACAAAAAAATATGACGATTTTAAAGGCGAAATTTCAGGTAATTTAAATAAAAAACGAAAAAAATTCATATCTCAGTACCGTGTCACTTAGGACGTAGGGTCGTATGGGTGAAAACTAGCTAATGACCCGACCAATTCCCCAAAAAATTTGTGTCGGTTCATGTGCCGAACACCCTGTATATATACGTAACGATATATGACATAAGCACTCCAATTAATTGTTTTCTAAATCGCTTTTGTATTGAATAAACTTAAACTTTTAAATATGTAATTTTATTTGTTGAAATTTACAGCATATTTTAGAAAAACATCCTAATCGAAACTAAATTAATTGTCAATCAATCTAACCAATAAACCGTTCCCCATCAAAATAATTTTTACCATATTAGATAGATTGAGTAAAGAAACCGAATCGAATTTACGTCATCATCAACAAAATCATTATCCCTCTTAGATTTATTTTGACGTAATAAATATCACGAATCGTCTGCCGCATAATAATGTTGAAAAAAATAACAACAAATGTTTTGATCAATATTTCAACATTCTATCCTCTTTAAATCAAATAACAAATAAAAATAGATTCAAACATTCATTGTTGTTTTCGTATTTGGGAAAATAATATTCCAAAATCGAAATTCGATTTCGAATGCGATTTTGATTTTTTTTTTTTTTTTTTTTTGGTATAAAAACACAGCGAACGAAATAAATAACTCAAATTATCTTCTCAATTGGTTATCTATGTATGTATCGATATATTATTTTTTATTTTATTTGAAGGACCCTCCGGGAATAAAACCGTAAAAAAATATTATATGTATACACAACTCGATTGACTCAATATTTCTTTCTTCTGTGTTATCTGTTTCCAAATTTTTTTATATTTGTTGTTCTAGAATATGAAGATATCTTTTGCTTCGCGGATGTTTATTTGTTGTGATGCTTTGTAGTATATCGGGGATTCGGGCGATGTAGATTTTCTGCTGTTAAACCTTCTCCAAATTTATTTATATTTTTTACTATAAATAAATATTTATACGTTTATCTAGAAATTGACTTAATATTTAAGGATGGATACCTCTTTTGTGTTGTCAAATTTGATGCCACGTGTAACCTGCTATTGAAGTATACGCTAACCCTAACGATTTTGGAAAGTACTTGTTAGGATCTTACATTATTCAGGAATAACACAACTAAAAATTTGCTCTTCATATAGTACTTCTCGTGCCATCGCCCAGTTACAGTTAATCATTTGCACAACACCGTTAAACATTCTTGCCTCAATCTAAAAATCAATTTAGATTGAGTCATATGTGTGTTGATTTTTTTCAGAGTTTAAGTTTTTATTTATACATTTTGGTGTCAATATCTTTGGCGATGATTCTTTTACGTAGAAAATGAGTTGATCAGGAGTGGTGCATCGACGTCAATCGTTGAGGAATCTCTTTCCATAAGTTTCGTGTAGACGACGATTACTTGCTTAGTAAATGGGTAAAAGGCATCGATGAAACAATTGTTTGTACAAGTTGGACAGACCAATAAAAGGTGTGGAGATGTGGTATTGTTGTGTAAGCCGGATTGTATAAACCGAATGATTATAGCCCTTACAGGACAGAGCCTTATCAGGGCTAATAATTGTATGAACATATACCACTTTTAAATTTATTAATATCTGACTCCAAAAGATTTAATGATTAAGAAAACTCTCAGGCACTTGATACAAATTTCTTTCTTTTTATTTAAATATAAATAAATTTTATAATACTCAAGTTTAATAGTTGATGAATCAAAATGTAATTATTAAAAATATTTATACAATACAAAATTTTTTTTGTGTGAAGTACTGGAAGAACTGAGAGCCCTGGCATCCAAAACAATTAAAAATTTAACACTAAATGGAACGAAGTTTTACGCGCTTGTAGATATATGTAGCGGTATCAATCTTATGTCACGCAGAAAGTTTTTTCTCACAGAATTAGTAAGTTTAGGTGGCGAACCCATTACATTTCGCGGATCTGGTTCTATTGGGCTAAGCACATTAGGGTTTTTTGAGACAGTCCTAATAATTGATGGTGATTAATAGAAAAAAAAATATTCATGTTGCCCAAGGTGGGGTGTTGCCCGTTTATTTCATTTTAGGTAGAGAACTCATCAACCAAAGTATTTCCGTGTTAACCCCGGCGCGCATCACTATGAAGAACAATGTTCCAGAAACATACTCGTTAGCTATTCAAAGTGGAGATGTTCCGATTAAGTTGGGGCATGTGAATGATGCATCCGATGCTATTAGAAAAGCCGTAATCAACTGCAATCCAGAGAAGCAGCAAACAAAAACAAACATCAAAATGCACATTGAGGTGGTGGATCAGAAGCCGGTTGCGTGAAATCCGAGGCATTTGTTAACTTTGGAGTTCTATGTGGTAAAAATCAAATCGATGAATGGCTAGAGGAGAAAGTTCTTCATCGCAGTGAATCAGAGTATGCTAGTCCTATCGTGTTGGCCAATAAAAAGGGTGGGTGGAAGAGATTATGAGTGGACTACCGAAAATTAAACAGCATTATCGTTAGTGATCGGTATCCGAAAATACACTGGGTTGGATCGATGATACTCCGACGGTGTTTTTTGTGATAGTTCTTTTTCCGGCATTTTACCGTTGCCACTAACATAAATATTTTATAGTTTTATAAACTATAAATACACCAGTATAATTAAGACACACAAAATTTTGATAAACTTTACTCACCGCCATCTTTATATTTAAAATCAAACATCTTACGGCTTCAACCGGTAAATACAATATTATTAGATTTAATATGTATTATAATTAGATATAAAATCAATTTTCCAGAATACTTCTAAGTGTGATATTCCTCTTGTAGAATTTAAGCAAAACGGCCGATTCGTACTTACTCCAAATATTTTTGCATTGGAAAAGGAAGATTTAATTTAAAAATATACTTGAAGAGGGAAATTTCTGTACTAATTTAAAAATGTGTAACCCAATTTTCCAGAACATTTCAGAAATACGTCTTCTTTATCTAGAATTTCTCTTAGAATGAAATTTAAAGCAAAGCCCTAAATATCACACTTCCATAATACTTTAAAATTAGATTTTCCTTTTTTATTTCAAAAATATTTTTTATAAATTCTGGCGCTTGGCTCTTTTCGGGAATTTTTGGAAAAGGAAGATTTATTACTGAAATGTTCTGGAAAAGAGAAACTTAATTTTTAGATATACCAAAATGGTGATTTAATTTTTTCGAAACAAAATATTTCATATTTCCAAATTAAATCTCTGGAAAAGAAATAAATTTTAAATTATTCTGGGAATGAGAATTTTTTTTTTTTCTAATTTTAAATTAGATCTATTAATTTGATTCATTTGTCTACAATTTTTCGGATTTCACTCTTCGTTTTCGTGAATTTATGAAAAAGGAAGATTTGATTTTAAAATAGTTTGAAACAGCAAGATTTTTGTTTCCAAAATGTATTCGATAAAAATTATTTCCTATTTCCAGAATTAAGGTTTCAAAAGTAAACTTGGTTTTTCAGAAAAAAAAGTCTTCCCTTTTCAGAAATTCTAGTGAAAGAAAGATCCAATTATTTGGTTTAATTTTAAAATTAGAAAAATTCTCCATTTTTCAGAATATTTTAAAATAAGGTATTTCTTTTGCAGAAATTTAGAATAGGAAAATTTCCGTACTAATTTTAAAATTCATTTTAAAATTGTTGGGGGGGGGGGGGGGGGGCGTTTAGCTCGTTTCGTTTTTTACGCAGATGAAACAAACATTTCACTCCGATTTCTACAACTTAAGATTGTATAAAATTACAAAACGATTTGAATAAATTTTGCGTTTGGTCCTTTAACAACAAATTAGTGTTGAATGTGGCCAAATTGTTGTTAATGAAATACTCAAAACGAATTTGTAACGTTGAAAGGACTTAATAAAATAAAATGAATTTTCATTCGAATTCATCAATATTAATTAAGCGCATTCCTCTATGTTGAAATAAAATAATTGGTTCACTTGTGATGTTATTTAAAAATTTAAATTCAATCGAAGATGTTTTGTTGGACTCGGTCTATACCAAAATCAACAAAAAGAAACCTTAATGAACGCTGATTCTCCAAATAATTTTCAATTTACACAAGTAACAATTTTCAAATCACAATTCTTTCAGTCATGCCTGAGGCCATTTTTGGACACGAACAACTTAGCCTTAATAAAAGTTGACGAAATTATATGAAAATCATTGCTGGTGTTTATTATGAACTGTACCAAAAACTTATTATCGGTTTTATTGATTGAACGCGAAAAAAAAATCCTAAAGTAATTCTTGGCTAAAGTAATTATTTCAGTTTTCTGGAAAAAGGAAAATATAATTTTCTACCAAAATCTCCCTTTCCCTGTATATTTCAAAAATAAACATAAAAGTTGAATCTTCATATTTCAGAATATTTCAGAATTAAACATTTTTTTCCTGAGTTTATAGAAAAATAATATTAAATTCTGTACTGAAACAGGGAGATATCTAATCCCAAAATGTTATCTAAAATATTTCAAAATTAAATCACACTTTTCCGTTTAATAAATATCCTTTAATAATTTCTCCGGCGGTTTCCAGAAATTCTTCAAAATAATGGTTTAAAAGTAAGATTTCCATTTTAATTTTAAAATGCAATTTAAAATTTCAATTTTCGTTATGTTTTAAAAGTAAGCTTGGTTTTCCAGAAAATCAGAAAAGGATGACCATTTCAAAAATATTCTGAAAAATGGAGCTTTATTTCAGAAAATCTCTCTTTTTCCAGAATTTAATATTTTTCTAGCCGAATTTCTATACGAGGAAAAATTTAGTTTAAATTTTAGAAAATATTTAAGTAAATCTGCCGTTTCAGAAATACGGAAAAAATATAATTTTATTATAAATTCTGGAAAACTTCCGAATGTTTCGGAATTGACTCTTCTATTTCCCGAGTTTCTAGAAAAAAATAATAAATTTTAAAATATGCTGGAACAGGCAGATTCCCATTCTAACTTTAAAATTGAATTTTACTTTTCTATAATATTTCACAATTAAATTCTGCTTTACCCGAAATTTTGGAAAACAAATATTAAATAAGAAATATTTAATAATACAATATTCTGTAAAATGTAGATTTTATTACGAAATATTCCAAAAAGAAAATTTAATTTAAAAAGAACTTGTATTTCAAGAATATTTCAAAATTACAATTTTCTTTTAATGAATCTCTAGAAAAAACATAATAATTTAAAATTATTCTGAAAATGGAAGATTTTAATTTTAATTTTAAATTAAATCAAATAATTGATTCTTTTATTCCACAATATTTCGGAATTCAACCTATTTTTTCGTAAAAAGGTCGGATTAATTTTAAAATCCATTCTAATTTTAAAGTGTACTCCAAGATTTGAATTTTCCTTTTCTAGAATACTTCAAACAGTAACTTGGTTTCTAGCAGGTCAGTAAATGGAAGATCTACTTCCAAAATATTAAGGAAAAGTCGGCTTTAATTAAGAAAATATCCATTTTCCAGAATATATGGGAATTAAACTTTTCTTCTCCAGAATTTCTGGTCGAGGAATGTTTAATTTAAAATTTAGGAAATTAAAATATTTTAGGAAAATTTTAAAATTATAATGAGAATTTTTTTCTAAATATTTTGGAAAGCGGCCTCGAAATGAAAACATACTCTTCCATAATATTTTAAAATTAGATATTTATTTTCCGTACCAAAAATATTTTTTTAATAATTCCGGCTATTCATTCTGGAAAAGTAAGTCTAATACTAAAATATTTTGAAAAAAATTAATTTAATTTCGAAATATTTCGAAAGGGAGATTTAGGTGTATACGAACCTTAAATTTTCAGAATATTTTAAAATTATCTGTTCGTTTTCTTAAATATCTGAATGAAAAAGTTGAAATTCCCATTTCCATAATATTTCAACAGTAAGAATGGGGTTTCGAAAAACAGCAAGAGTACGATCTTATTGCCTAATAGTGTGGAAACGGAGCACTAATTCGGAAAGCTTTTTTTTCAGAATACTCCTGAAATCATATTAATGTTCGTTGCTTTCTGGACAAGGAAAATGTATCTTAAATTTCAGAAAATGTTTAAATTCAATTTTCCTTCTCCCAAAATTTAGGAGAGAAAAGATGCAATTCCAAAATATTTTATAAAAGGAAATTCAATTAATATCTTAATTTGATAAAAAATCAATTTTCCAAATTATTTTAAAGTTTAACATACCTCTTGTAAAAGTTAAGCAAAACGACCGAGTCGAACTTACTCCAAATATTTTTGCATTGGAAAAGGAAGGTTTAATTCAAAAATATACTTGAAAAGGGAAATACCCCAATTTTCTAAAATATTTTGGAATTACGTCTTCTTTCTCTAGTATTTCTAGAAAAAAGAAGATTTAATTTTAAAATATTCTGGAACAAGGAGATTTCCTTTCTTATTTTATAGCTAAATTTGAAAATTGATTCTTTCTTTTCCAAAATATTTACAAATATAGCTAATCTTCCTTTTCCAGTAATTCCGGAAAAGGAATATTCAATTATGATACATTTTGGAAAAGGGCGATTCAAGCTTTAGAATGATATATAAAACAAGGCTGGAAACATCCCCCTTCCATAATATTGTAAAATTAGATTTTTCTTTTCCATTTCAAAAATATTTTTTATAAATTCTGGCGCTTGGCTCTTTTCCAGAATTTCTAGAAAAGGAAGATTTATTACTGAAATATTCTGGAAAAGGGAAACTTAATTTTTAAATATACCAAAAGGGTGATTTAATTTTAGTCACAAAATATTTCATATTTCAAAATTAAATCTACCTTTTCCTAAAAATTAAATCTCTGGAAAAGAAATTAATTTTAAAAGTTCTGGGAAAGAGATTTTTTTTTTCTAATTTTTAATTAGATCTATTAATTTAATTTATTTTTTCTACAAAATTTCGGAGTTTATTCTTTATTTCCGAGAATTTTTGAAAAAGGATGATTTTATTTTAAAATAGTTTGAAATAGCAAGATTTCTGTTTTCAGTTCAAAATGTATTCGAAAAAAATTATTTGATATTTTCAGAATTAAGATTTCAAAAGTAAACTTGGTTTTTCAGAAAAAAAGTCTTCCCTTTTCAGAAAATTGAGTGGAAGGAAAAACCAATTAATAGATTTAATTTTAAAATTAGAAACAGATCTCCATTTTTCAGAATATTTTAAAATAAGGTTTTACTTTTGCAGAAATTCAGAAAACCGGCCACTCCTTAAATCGAATGTTTTTGAAATGGAAAAGGAACATTTCCGTACTAATTTTGAAATTCAATTTAAAAATTTAAACCCTTCTTTCCAGAATATTTTGCATCTAAACATTTCTTTTCCAAAATGTTACTTTTTGGAGTATATGAAATAAAAATAAATTGAGATTTTATTACGTTTAACTGTCAGGACTTTTCTTATTTTTATATTTCTAAATTTGAGACTTTATTTTTATTTATTTGATGGTTTGAATTACATATTTTATGTAGATACAAATTATTACATTAAATAAAATAAATTTGTCTTCCTTAATAAAATGAGGTTTTTAAAAAATTCCAAGAAAAATCCAGAATGAGGAAAAATTATAAAAAATAAAAATGTTTTAAATGCGATTCATGATTTTAGTTCTCAAAAAACATTAAATGTAAGTCGGCGGGCTTTGAAAAATTATCAAAGAGCATTATTTAAGCTACTTCTTGTATTTTATATCAGACTGTGACATAACTTATAAAACCTAATTTTCCAGCTTCCATAAAAAATAACACAAAATTATACAAAACATCTCAAAGCTGTTGACGTAAAGAATTTCATTAATGGCATTAACTTCTCAAAATCTAAATTTCTCGACTTATATCTTGTGAAATGATTATAAATTCTTAAGTAGAACTAATTACATCTCCAACAACAAACCGACAGTAATTTTAATTTAGAGAAAAAAAACAGCACACGAAAAACAAGACGAAGAACTCATTTTTCTTATTCAAAAAAATAAAAATAAAAAATTTAAAACTTTTATTTAATAAATTTGGACAGTAAAAATAAAAATAAAATTATTCTTAAAGTTTTTCCGACTTTTTCTTGTTTGAAAATGTCATTTTCCATTTCGACTCACAAAACTAATACAAAAACTACAATTCATTATCATTGATTTAGAATGTGACTCAATTACAAAATGTCCATTAAAAAGCAAATACTGCTTATGTATATAGAATATAACTCTTCTATTTGATTTACAAGTACTTATGGTACAAAATAATAGTCTTCTTCATCCTTGTCTCTCGTCTATTTGAAATTCATGTCTTGACATTGCTACGAGATAGTTTTTTAATTTTATTTTTTTTTACTTAAGTAAAAATTGAAAATTTTCGAAAATTTATATTTTGCATTTTTATAACATAAAACATAAAATTATTTAAATAAAATACATAAATTTTAAGTTTCTTTTTTTTTATTTCATTTAATTTAGATTTTATGTGTACAATTTTCTTCAGCGTAGAACTATACTGTCTTATTTAAATATACGACTATAAAATTATGTATGTAGCTATATATGGGAAATAAAACGACGGTTGTCTAAGCGCGATACAGTTGACATTTGAAATGAAAAATAAAACAGAAAACAAAAAAAAAAAATATTCAAAATAGTTAATATACAAAAACAAAATTTAAAAAATGAGCAAATATTTCATTTTATAGTGAGTCTTACATTAAAAAAGCTTACATATATAAACTTTTGTCGACGGGATACACCGTATAAAGCACATATTATTACATAACATTTTTTATATATTAAGATCTGCTTAATATACAACTTAGATATAACCCTTTCACAATAAAAAATATCTAAAGTCATATCAAACACGACAAAAAGTTGACATTTCTATTCTTTCCATTGAATCGAAATGTATCAAGAGAATATAGTTCATCATAAAAAGTTAAAATGTGAAAGACGAGAGAAAATTTTGATTAAAAAAGAAATCACAAGAAAAGTTTTTGTTTTCTTCCTGTTTTGACAGTTTTATGGTTTTTGAATTAACACGTTTTTCTATTACCAAAATAAAAACAAAAAACGATGCTGAGATTAAAAATAGAATTAAATATGATAAAAAAAAAACTCGTATTTATTTTACATATATATTAAGAGCAGATGATGCTATGAAATAATAGCACAAAGATTGTACAAAAAAATAACAACAAAAAATAAATGAAAAAGGGATTTTTTTCATCTATCGTCTCATATCTCTCTTGTACATATTGTGTACGTACGAGCAGCTATATAAGTCTAAGAAACGCAAATCTCATCTCATTCATTTTATTGTTTACCATTAAAATAGTAGTCATAACAATAAAGAACAAAACCGAACGAAAAAATGTTAGCACAGAACATGATGGCTTAATTTTATACGATCCGTATATTATGTATGATTTTAAGAAATTTTTGGTAGGTATATACGTGAGAATGACTTAGTATGTATTATATGAAAAACTATTTTAGTATAACAACACTATTTAGGAAGATTTAGTGTTAATTTGTGTTTTTCGGTCAATAGGCTTTGCATGATTGTAGGTCATAACCAAAATGGGAAATTAGGTAGGATAATGACAACATTATTATTTATAAGTATTATGGCTTGTTTAATTGCAGTACTTCGACAATTTTATGGGTACATTTATATTGTATTGATTGTAATTATCCAAAAATGTGAAAAGATCATACTTTATAGTCTCATTTTTAATATTTATTAGGTATATATCAGAAAAATGTTACCAGATCGATACTAATCTGCAAAAATCAAATAAATACTGGTTTCAACTGTCACAAAAATAGAAATAGGGTAAAGCTATTGTGGGGTATTTTAAAAATTGTTAACATTTCTGTCTATAGCAAATTGATATTTAGTCTTATTACCGGGAAAATTATAACAATTCAAGAACGATGGTAAACATTTTCCAATCGCGTCAAAAATTAATTAACGAAGCAATATTTTAAAATGTCAAAATTGTTTTGAGTTATTGCAAGTCCTATGGTTTAATGAAATTAAATAAACTGTGACTTCAAGTCGTCGATATTCAAGTAAATATTATGATTGCAATGAGAAAATTTATTAAAATGTATCAAGCTTATAGAGGTGAACAATTAAATTGCAGGTTTAGAATCGTTTTTTTTTTTGCTGAACCAAGTATTCAGACGTATTCAAACTTCAAATATTTTTATTTAACAATAAATATTTTCGGGAAAAAGTTTCTCTGAAATAGATGATAAAGCGATATTTATTGATATTCAAATGAGGTCACAATGAACCAAATAAATATTTGAAACACGAAACTGATTAAATTTTGTATTTGTTTAACAATCGATTTTGCAAGAATTGATCAAAAATTTCCAAAAAGTGTTGTTTTATTAAAGCAAAAAAAAATGTTTATCTTCAAATAGTTCCTTTCAGATAAAATACACTCTTGCAAGGGGTATGAGACATCTCTTATAGAAGCGTATCAGTAACAGCCAAAAATAGGGCAATTTATCTATAAGCGAGTTAGTTTACTTGCGTGTAGTGATTAGTGTTTTAAACATAAGCGGATCTATTAATGGGGCTTTAAAGTTTGAAAAGTTGTTAAAAAGTATTTACTTGCGTGAAATGCACCCGAACAACAAATGTCAATAAAACTCAATTATGAAAAAAACAAAATCGATTTTGTACAGAAAAATAAATTTCCAAATTTTAAAAATTCTGTTATGAATTTTAAATACTTTAAAAATACCAAAAATTTTAGAGTTAAAAAATGTAATTTTCGTAAAAATTTAAATTTAAATAATATTGAAAAATTTTAAAAATATTTTAAATTTTTATGATTATGAATGAGCTCAAAACTGAACAACTATTCCGAAACTTAACTTATTAAAATAAATAAATAAAAATGTAAATGTATTCAAGGCTGGAAATCTCTAAGAAATTTTAGAATTTAAAAATTTTCAAGAAATTTATAAGATTTTATCAAATTTAAGAATTTTTCAGAAAATTTCAGAATTTTTAAAATTCGGCAATAATTTTATGAATACAAATCACAAGTAATTTAGGGATTTAATGGAATTTTAAGAATTGTTATATTCTATTTTATTTTATTTTGAATGAAAAGGACTAGAACATCAAACCCGATCGTGACATTTTGTGTTGTCACGACCGAGCATTGACTCCCGGACCTTCGAATGATAAAGAAAGCATTCTATTCCAAAAGCGATCAAGATTTGAATATTATTAGATTTTCAAAATTAACAAATTGCAGGAGTCTCGAGGTCTTGGATTTTAATTATAGTTCTAGTTGTATAGGAAATTCTTTCAAGAAGGTTATATTTTATAACATATAACAAATTTAAAGAACTTTTTGATAAAATCCCATACATCAATACATACGTACCTTTATCATGTAAAATTAATCATTTTTCAAACCAAATTAACAAATGTTTAACCTTCACTCCGTGCAATACTAAAAGAAACACTAACCGTGTAGTGGGGTCAGATTGACCCCATTTTTTCCCATAGGATTTATATGCAAACAAACTAACAAAAGAAAAAACAAAAAACAAAATACAAGAAAAAAAAAAACATCAAAGCATCAATAACCGTTTATGTTCGTAAAGCACTTCGTTTCTGTTGCGTAATATTGGGCCCGATTCGATGTAAATCTTTTATAAATCTTTTCTTCTATTCTTCTATTATTGCAATGAAAATAAATTTTTCATTAAAAATTGATTTCTAAATTGAAAATGCATTAAATTTTATAAGGTGTCAAAATGACCCCACTACACGGTTATCGGCCTAATTTCATTTATTTGATGTAAAATACCCTAAAATTAACCGATTTTGACGAGCTTTTCTTCTAAATCTATTTAATTGATGTCTGTTTAGGTATATCTAAAATGAATTATCTAAATATTTGATAAATAATTTTTTATTCAGCTTCAAACAGCTCTGGGGTCAGTTAGACCCCACTACACCAAGTGAAGGTTAAATCAAATTAACACCTTTTCAAATGAAGTTACACTATTTTCATAATTGTAAGCATTGTATATTTGAAATAAAAAACATCATTTAATTTGATTTGAAAATTGGCTAACTTCGTTTGAAAAAGTGTTAATTTGTTTTAAAAATTTATTAATTTGGTTTGGAAATTCGTTAATTTGTTTTCAAAAATTGTTATTTCCATTTGAATACTTGTTAATTTGATTTAAAAATTGTTAGTTTAGTGTGAAAAATGGGCGCAGTTTGATGGCGAAGTTTTAGATGAAGTACCACGTGGTGGAAAAAGTCATAGTTATCCAAAATACCGTTGATAAAATTCTAGGATATTTAGAAACTAATCCTATAATAACGCTAAGAACTTTAGAAATTTACAAAAATTCAAATTTAAAATTTTATAATTTTAAATTAACAGAAAATTGAGTTTTGCTAAATTTTATATACGAAAAAAAATTTATTTTGAAAAAAAAAAAAATAAGTTGTTTTCAAAATTGGCTAAAATACTAAGAAGAAATATATGCAAAAAATACTAACTTGACTTGAAAAAGTATACTTTATAAATAATTCCATATGATGTGCTATTTTAGCGAGGATCAGCCTCAATAAAAAGTAATGGGACTGAATCAAGTCAGCTATGAATATTTTATCATACGTAGCATTTGCAATTTCTTTTTCTAAAATTAGTCGAAACTGTATTAAGAAAAATTTCTGGATTTGGACTGCACTTGTTTAACCAGGATAGGGATTCCGACTGCATTTTGGGTTAGTTTCTTAAGCATTATTTCTAGCCTAAATGTAGGCAGTAAAACTATTTAAAAAATATTATTAATTGGGTGCCTATTACTGAAAATGTAATAAAAAAAATCCCTTGTTATAATTTTAACAAATTATTTTATGACCGTTGTTTGAATATACATATGTATATGTACAGTTGACCTCTAATTTACAAAACAAATTAGTCGAAAGATTCCATCGTGTAGTGAAAATGTTTTAAGCTGAAACCAACATTTCGTGACTATTGTATAATTCGTGCTAATTGTTCGTAAATCAATATTGAAAATTTATCAGTCTTGTAAAATTTTGGTTCATAACGTAATTCCTTTAATCTTTAATAAGATTTAATTCCCTTAATAGCATTTTGATCATTTATTCGGTTTTGTGGGTGTTCTGCATAAAAAAATTTTACTTACAATTTGTGAAATCATTCATAACGAAGTTATGGGATATGATCAATTAAGAAGAAATTTGGCCATTTCTTATCCGATTTTGATAAAATTCAGCGTGTAGGATAGAAATGGGATTCTTAAATGATGTTTGGACGAATGGCCAATTAGGGAGGAACTTGGCTATTGCTTAACGAATTTTTGTAAAATTTTACATTTACGATGGGAATTAGATTCTAAAATGATTTTTGGATAAAGTTCTGGAATATGGCCAACTAGGAAGGAACTTGTCCATTTCTCAACCGATTATGATGAAATTATCAGCATTTACGATGAAAATGGGACTCATTCCGTTCAAACGTTCATTTTTACTATTGCTTCTTAGCAAAACTCGATTGTAAATCGAAGACTGGAGAATGATTAATTTATGTGGTATAAATGGGTTGGATGGACTAGAAGTCAACGAAGTTGGTGCAAATATTTCGGTTAGCTAAAATTGTAATACACAAAAGCTTAATACAAAAAGATCTATTTATTTTAGTCTGCATCTAATCCAGTGCCAACTGTGGTAATGAGGCCAATAACAACTCCAAATGTACCAAACATTAACGATTCTCATCATACTTCACTTACCTTGAGCACACCCAACACTACCACGTCTACCTACTCCATCAAAGTCTCGACCGTGTCTGCTCCTCACACCAGAATAAACACACGACGTACTAGGGTACAAATATTTTTGCTTTAAATTAAAGTATATTTCTAATAACTAATTAATCATAGGAATATACCGATAGTGCCGCAATAGCAGAATCCATTAGGTTGCAGAAAGCTAACAACGAAAATCAAATTACTTTGATAAACCTTTTAAAAGATATTGCTGATAACCAGAAAACAATCATTGAATTAATGATTAAAACTCTTTTTAAATATTTATTAATGTATTTATTTCGTGTTCATTTACATTCATTGTTAAAAAATTATTTGGAAAATTTCGAAAAAATAAAACTAATTGAATTTAATATACAAAAAAATAAATTGGTATTCATAAATAACAATAATAAATCAAATAATTTTAATTTAATTTTGAAGACCCTCTATTACCCAGTTTCTATGCACGACGCAGGATATGATGATGTGTGCTGCATTCTTCGGGTAATAGCGCAATACCCGTTCGCCCAAAATATACCTGTGGATCATATTTAAAAGTAAAAATGTATTATTTAATTTCCAAATTTTATAAAAAAAGCACCGGAAACGGGTTTTTAATAAACCAATGCATCTCTCAATTTTACTCCTTATTTTTCTGTGCACGTAACGTAGTTATAAGTTTGTTCCCCTGCTGTTGTTGGATTGTGGATTGGATTTAATAAAAATGGCTGTAGCGAATAACCACTGTCACCTAAAAAATTCAATGTGCTTCATTTGTTGTTAGTTGTTGATATTTTTAATTATGGTTTACCTAAAAGCAACTGCAGTGTTCCTTCTTCCTCCAAACCTGCTTCCAGTAATGTAAAAATCTTGCTGTTGCTCCATATGAAGCTATCGTGTGTTGATCTACGATATTATACCAATATTGAAATAAAATTAATTAATCGTTACTTACCCTGGGTACCGAGTATTGCAATTTAAAATTAACAAATTATTATCACAAACCTAAAATTAAAAATTATTTATATTTATTTACCAACTTGACGTTAATAGAATGGAGTCCTTTTCGGTTCACATAGGCATTTCCAATGTGTCTTTGTAACCATTTGGAACTTTCGTTCCAACCTGATAACGTATAGATTGATTATCGCCTAATTTTTGCTCTATGTAAGTACAAAGAAGAAAAATATTAAAACCAGAATAATAACATTAATGATAATAAAAATCTTAAACGTTTGTCTAACCGTAAATATTATTGGCAAAAAATCGTTTTAGCTGATACTACATTCAATTCAATTTTGGTATTTGCAAAGACCACATTGGCAGTGCGAAAAATAAAACAAAAATAAAAATAATTTAAAGTGGTAGTTGAATTTATTAAAATAAAAAAATCTATATTCCCAAAGCCTTACACTTGATATAAAGTATCGATTGGGTATTCGTGGATAGTGTATTGGCTAAATAATTAATTTGTGTGAGCCATATATATAGTTATATTATCATAAGTGCTGCAACCGCAAATAACATAAAGTACAACACACAAAGGTGAAGAATATGAAAGATATTAAGTTGCAGACATAACAACATCGCGATACAACGGAGTTCTATTTCAACAACGCGCAATAATTGAAAACCATTCTTTATGCAATTCTTAGTTTTAGTGGGAAATAATTGTAAAGATTAGATAAGCATTTTTCTTTTAGATTATAAATTATAATTCAGAATTACATTTTAGTTAGTTAAGATTTAAAATTCAAGAATGTAACAACTAAAAGTATAAAAATAATAAAGTTGATAAAAATAAATATTTTTTTTATGTTCATATAAGTCTATAACTCATAAATATATATATATTTGATAGTGAAACCATCTTGGTGATTGTGAACGTACGATCCCTCTTCCCGTTACTGCCACTGTAACGGGGTGATAGTTCTAGATTTCTAGATAATACTGTTTGTTCGAAACTGGTGGATTGCTGAATTATTGAGTGTAAGTGAAATTATTATTAAATGACCTGTTTATAGGTATTATCGTTCATTTGGTTGGGACAAAAATCTTAAATGGCATTATTTATGTTTATAATATTTAGATCGATAAAGCGGGGCGATTCAACCCTATTTACGCATTGGCTGGTCGGCAATATAATTTGGACGTCAAGTATCAACTGGACTAATGGGTTTTCCAATATACCGCGAATTAAGCGGCGTGACAAGCCGCGTTTAAACCGGAATAAAATCAATCCACCAGTAGTGTTTTTTGTGTGCAGTGTGTCCCTTTGGGAATAGTACTTTTCATTTCAAGTGGTTATACAAATTTATGTTTAGTGGTTGTTTGTTAACTAAGTTAAATCGGTGGTGGATTCGTGAATCTTTAGGCAATAGTTTTAGATAGAGCTATAGTGTCTTACTTATAATTATAACCTAAGAAAGAAAAGGAAGGTGGACGATCTAATTTAGTGTAATTTGTGCATGGTGTGGCTTGCCCATACGTATATATATTAATTTCTTTTGGTACAGTTTGTTTTATCAGCAGCAAAGCCGACCACGAGCGCTCCTGGAAGGATATAAACTGCGGTGAGTTTTTCTTTATTTACATTATATTTATTTTTGGGTGTTTGGCTCATTTTTATATATAAATTCATAGGGTGTTTCTTAACACTACGCACTAGTTAATGCGGGATAAGATGATTCCGTGTGATAAGCTTTTCCACCTTCATTTTTTTAATATTTTTTTTTTATAGCGTAGTAGATCATTAGTTTATTAGCTAATTGTTGAATTTTAAAATAAAGTTTTCTTTTATAATTATTATGGCTTTTGGTTGAATAAAATTTAAAATGAGGAAATAATTTTTTTTATATTGATGATGTGATGAGACGAAACGCGATGAGATCTGATCCAAGGCAAATAAATATTCAAGGCATGGAAATTGTATGAGCCAGCGAAGCCAAAGGCCCTCCCAACCGAGTGTAGCTACCTAAAAAAATTAACCATGCCCGGCTTCTCTTCAAAAATATAATGGCTCATTACATCTTTTTAATCCAGTAATTGCAATATACGTTCCATCAATAAGCCCAATTATATTTGGGAAACTATATTCTCGATAAAAACTAAAATCATATTTTAGTGTCACATAAATTGTACTTCATAATCGATCTTTCTCTAAACTGTTACGTACCTTAATTTAGTTGGATCGATTTCACCTTGCGTTTGGGGGAATTTGACATAAACATTTCCCAGCTAGGTGGATATACATAATTCGAGTGAATTTTTTGATGCATCTAGAAACCATTGTTTGACTCAATGAAACAAGCGCGTCAGACACAACCCTTTTTTGATAACTGCCAATATACTAAAATTTAGTACCGATAATATCTACAAATTAAAATTAAATATAAATAATTTATATGTGAACATTATTAATCCGAATCCAAATAAATAAATACCTCTAGATGAATAGGAATTTTCTTCTCGTGATCATAATCTGTCATAGTAATGGAACCTGAAGCTTTAATTTCTTCTATGAAACTTACGCAAATAGATGAAGGTAACCGATACATTTCTATGAACCTGTTGTCAAATTATTTTTGTTCATATGTCATTTGTAATAGTAATTAGTATTTATTTTTCTAATTTTTACCTAGCTACCGAAATGTCAAATGGATCCATAGTGTATCGTAAATACTTACGAAAAATAATCAATTTATTTCGTCTTCGACGACAAGCACAATACAGCTAATGGCACTCATTTCAAAATTTAAACTTAAACTTCAAAATTTGGATTTATCTAAATAAATAGTAATAATTATTAATATAAAGGTATACTTATTTTCATAGTTACAAATAATTTTAGTATATACTAAGGCCCGATTCTATGAACGAGGATAAATGATTAATCCTCTGATTTAGCGTAGTTTGCATTGTATGAACGATGCTAAATCAGAAAATAATTCGATGATTTTTTTTTTACCATACGTTTTATCCTCTCTTTTTGGTGACTGAATCAGAGACTAAAAAAATTTGTTTTTGTTTATCTGACATTCCAAATGTGGTGTATCATACAAACGAGACATTTTTATAAATGGACGTAATTATTAAAAATGGACTCAACAAGGAAGAAAATGTCAAATTCGAAAATTGAAATTTTATTTTCCTCCAAATAAACAAAAAAAAAAATTTAATAAACATCAACAAAGTAAACGTCATAAAAAAAGTATTGCCAGTCATACAAAAAACTGGTATAAAACTATAATAAAAGAGAGGATAGATTTTTATTTAGCATCCTTCATATAATCGACGAAAAATAAAATCCTTGAGTAGTGATTAATCATTACTCTCGGATTTTTTTTCATTTAGCGGTGTTCATACAATCGGCCCTAAGAATCATTGAAAATCGAATGAATTTTAGTGTTTGTAAACAATAATTACGTTTGTTTGTAGTTGTCGGAATATTACAAAAAATTGATACTATATGAAATCGAATATGGAAAATTCGAATTTTAAATAATATGTACAAGGACACAACCCGACTTGTGCCCCTTTGATTTGTGACCACAGAATTGTAAGTAATATTTTTTTATGCAGAACACCCACAAAACCGAATAAATGATCAAAATGCTATTAAGGGAATTAAATCTTATTAAAGATTAAAGGAATTACGTTATGAACCAAAATTTTACAAGACTGATAAATTTTCAATATTGATTTACGAACAATTAGAACGAATTCTACAATATTCACGAAATGTTGGTTTCAGCTTAAGACATTTTCACTAAACGATGGAATCTTTTGACCAATTTGTTTTGTAAATTGGAGGTCAACTGTACATATACATATGTATGTATATTCAAACAACGGTAATAAAATAATTTGTTAAAATTATAACAAGGGAACCCAATTAATAATATTTTTTAAATAGTTTTACTGCCTACATTTAGGCTAGAAATAATGCTTAAGAAACTAACCCAAAATGCAGTCTGTGTTATCCTGTTGCACCTATGTGAAACTAACCAAAAAGGTAGCAAAAAGCTAGATAATAAAATGTTTTTAGAAAATTTTAATGGATTTAGGTTTTAAAGCGACCGGAACATTTCTATAGTTAAAAAAACGAATGCTCATTCTCCTAGCAGTCACAATTTAGGGGGAGGATATTTTATTATTCAGTACGTTCAAGAAAATTTTATTTTACTTGTGAGATGGAAGGATTTTGGTATTTTGACCATAATGACCAATAACGATGTTTTAAGTTGGTGGCAAAAGTCAAACGATAGTTTAAAGCGCGAAAAGAAAAAAATTGATGTTCCATGGCCTCGCCATGAAGAGAGCCATCATAGACCGATCGTGCGAGTCCAAACAGACTCAGATCCACCGACTACTTCAAGGAATTGAGTTGGGCGACATGAAGCCTTCACAATTACTGAGAAATTTACAAGCCATTGGTGGCGCTGAGATCAATGACGATCTGGTGAAAACCATATGGATAAAGCGGCTTCCAGTTCGAGCTCAAGAGTTTTTAGCACCTCCCACTGATGCATTAACGGCGGCAAAACTAGCAGCAGACAGAATCCTGGAAACAATGGCACAAACGCAGGTCATGGCGGTTACTTCATCACCAACGCCGAGCAACGATCTATCATTAGCCAAACAGATAAACGAGATTATTCGTAGATTGGACAACATGGATCGCGCTGACCAGAGGAACCGCTCACCAAGTGCAACCAGAGCGACTATGTTTCTTCCATTACAGATTTACGGAGGCAGCACGGAATTGCAGACCAAACTGCCCTAATTGGGAGATGTGTAAAGCAAAAAACTAATGTCCCCGGTACAAATGGCGACTTGTTCCGGTAATACACAAAAATGTCGCCTGAAAATCTGTGACAAAACCTCAAACAAGATATATTTAATAGACACGGGCGCCGACATATCTGTCGTACCATCATCTACAGATGATCCGTCAAAGTGCATGACAACTTACCCTCAGTCAGAGTGATCAACTCCAATACAGTCGACAATCGAATTCTTCCCATACTAGAAAAATACAAAGAAATAACCCACAGGCGTTCAAACCTTTAAAACATAAGGTTTCGCATCATATAGTGACGCATGGACCTCTGGTGTTCGTTAAACCGAGAAGATTGAGCTCAGAAAAACTGGAGATCGCCCGAAAAGAATTCCAGTACATGGTCGACCAAGGCATTTGTAGGCGCTCTGCTAGTCCATGGGCAAGTCCATTGCACATAGTACAGAAAAAGAACGGCGACTGGCGGCCTTGCGGGGACTATCGGGCACTCAACAATGTTACGATGCCAGACCGATATCCGATCCCCTATATCCAGCATTTTACGCACTAGCTGGAAGGGACAACAATTTTTTCGACCATCGACCTTGTACGCGCTTACCGCCAAATACCAATTGAGGAGTCCGATGTTGCGAAGATGGCAATCTCCACGCCGTTTGGTTTATACGAATTTACACGCATGACTTTCGGGCTAAGGAACGCCGGCAACACCTTCCAGCGCTATATGCATTCAATCCTACGTGTTAGTAGCCCAAACAATGGACGAGCACTTTGGGCATCTGGAGATAATATTTTCGAGGTTGAACGACGCCGTGCTAGTGATAAACACAGATAAGTGCCATTTCGCAAGGACTCGAATCAATTTTCTGGGGCATGAAGTCACTGCAGAGAGAATTAAACCGCTTCCTGAACACGTTGGAGATGTCGCTAAGATGACTCTGCCTAAAACGATGAACCAGTTACGCCGCTTTTTAGGAATCATAAATTTTTATAGAGGATTCATCCCCAACGCAAGCAGGAGTCAAGCTGTGCTAAGTGATTACCTGAAGGGGAGCAAAAAAACGACACGAGCGTAATCGAGTGGTCAATAGAAGCGGAAGAGGCATTTAACCTTACTAAAAACCAACTGAGCGAAGCAACACTATTGGATCATTGATTACCGTCAGCAACATTTGCATTGATGGTGGACGCGTCCAATACGGCGATTGGAGCGGTAATTCAACAGTGGGGAAAAAGCGACAATGAGAGGTGGCAACCTCTTCAGTTCTATACGGTTAAACTGTCCGCCCCGCAGCAACGCTATAGCGCATACGACCGGGAGCTATTAGCTGCATATTTGTCAGTCAAACGTTTCAGACATATAATCGATGGTCGTCAATTCACTTTATTCATGGACCACAAACCAATCATCTACGCATTCCATCAAAATTTAGCAAAGGCTTCGCCACGACAATTCCGGTATCTTAATTTTATCGGTCAATTCACCACCGACATCCAGCACATACCGGGCTGCAACAATGTAGTGGCAGATGCATCTCGAGTGGAGAGCTTACATATGCCCGAATCTATCAACTACAACGCGATTGCATGCACCCAACGAACTTCAGGAAACTTCAACAGAGCTGAGATTTGAAGAAATTCGGGTTTCTTTTAATTCAACAACATCTTTGTTCTGTGATGTTTCTTTAGCGAAAACTCGTTCGTATATTCCACCGGATTTCCGCAGGAGGGTTTTTGAAGCCACGCACAATTTGGCTCACCCAGGTGTGGCAGCTTCGGTAAACGCTATGACAGATCAGTTCATTTGGGTAGGAATTAGGAAAGATGTAAGAATAATGTTGCAATGCTGTCTAGCGTGCCAACGATCGAAAGTGACCAAACACACCAAAAGTCCACTCGGAAACTACCCACCGGTGACCAAGCGATTTGCAGAAGTGCATTTGGATATAGTTGGGCCACTGCCGGTTTCTGAGGGCCAAAGATATTACTATGATTGACCATTTCACTAGATGGACCGAAGCAGTTCCAGTTGCCGACATCCGGGCCGAAACCGTCGCAGTGGCCGTGTTTAGCAGTTGGATCGCCCGCTTCGGAGTGCCGTCATCAATAGTGATGGATCAGGGACTCCAGTTTGAGTTCGAATTATTTGCGGAGTTTTCAAACTGTTAGGTTTCGAGCACAAAAGAACCACAACATATAATCCCAAATGTAATGGATTGATTGAGAGATGGCATCGAACTCTTAAAGCAGCAAGCCACGAAAGAGACATTTGAACGCGAGCTGTACCGGCAGTACTATTAGGATGACGCACCACTTTCAGAGAGGATCTGAAACTACTTCAGCCGAACTAGTGTATTGTGAACAAATTCGCATACCAAGTCAATTCATCGTCGAAAAGATAGGAAACTCGAACCAATCGGAGTTCGCGAGAGAACTACGGGAGCATTTTGCCAAAATTCGTCGCACCCCAACATATCGTCACTGCAACAGAGCAGTATTTGTGTCACAAGAGCTCAATACTTGTACACATATTTTTGTTAGAACGGATTTGTGCAAAAGATCACTACAGCCGCCATACGAGGGTCCATTTGAGGTCATCAAACGAAACGAGAAATCATTTATCTTGAAAATCAAAGATAAAATGAGTAACGAAGATAATCAAACTAATGCACCACAAACTTCCAATAAGCCAAATACAGAGGTGAACACACCAGATTCACAGGTAAAGTTACGCAGCACAAAAATTCGTGTTGACCTAAGAAAACAGCCCTCATCAAGCAGTAAACCATCCCGCGCACTCAGTAACCGGAAATCATATGTCTAAAGACCAACGATTTAGTCAAAATCACCCCAAAACGTCAGTAACCCGAAGTGGAAGATCGACAAAACCACCAGCACGTTTCGTGGTATCGCTCATCAGTAATTCGCTGGTAAGGGAGTGATGTGGTGGACTACCGCCTACCATATTTTCGATAATCTATCAAACGTCGATATGCCATTGCCACAGGCAATAAATGTGTCAAACATCGTTGACGTTTCATGAGTTAATGAAGTTCAACATAATCGTTAGCTCCCGCATTTATTAGTTTTCTCTTTTCCCCCGAGCAACGTGCCATCTATCCGTCGACACCGACATCAATAACAACAGGTTGGTAGTTTGGTGAATTTGGGTTAGCAAATATATATTTCGTCGCGATAGCAGCGCGAAACAATATTGTGGGTATAAATGAGAATTTTCATTAAAAATAAAAAGAATCGCACGGAATATCCACGACACCGTACACGTGCATAGCTATCTATCGGTAACGGAAAGAACTACCGCATAACGATTAATATTCCCAATGCGGAATTGTTAACTACATGGCTCTTTCCAGCGAATAAACGCAACCATAATTTTATAATTAATGATAAACTAAATAAATTAGTAAAATAAAACTTAAATAAATATCGCTGTCACTAGTTATTTATTTAAATTGTGTGGGGCATCAGTATTCCCCCACAGTACAACCGTTATTGACGGGACCTTAAGAAATCATTAAAACTCAAATTTAGTTTAAATTATTTTATTTAAGTTACAACATCGGAGCAGCGAACAACAAAATATAAGACAACAGTAGCATACTGTATAAATGAGTGCACCGCACTGTTATCTTTGTGGATTTAAAGAAACAAACTACAGCTGCTTACTGTACTTAACTGTCGAATTATGAAACATAAGCAAAAGAATGTTCTGCACGTGAAGTCTCTATAGATACAGAGACCTTTCGAACCATATAATATATGAATAAACATTAGGTGAAAAATAAGTCCAATCACATTTTTGTAGAAGTCATGTTTTAATATTATGATTTTTATGTTTTGAATGTTGAGTGTTAAAATATGTGTTAAAATAAATTAAGTTGTATAAATTGTTTATTTTATTCGGTTGTGTAGCACAAAACATAAAAATCATAAAATTATAACATGACTTCAGGTCCCATATAATGAATTTGCGATTTCACGCACGTATTTTTCTCTAGTAAATATTTATTCAGCATGTAAATTATCCCGAAATTTCCAATGAAGCTTTATCAAATTCCAATATCATATTCGTACTGAACAGTTAAAAAATGACCAACAATTTTCCATTTATAATAAATTTGTTTTGTATAGTTGTTAGAAACAAACAACAATCAAATAAACGAAAAACTACATTTTTCCGTGTATTTTTGTAAATTTTTTTTTTTTTATTCATTTGTTTGTTATTTTATTGTTTAGTTTTCCGAACAAAAATTTTTATGTGCTTTTTTCAATTCTGGTTTTATTTTTCGGTTGAGAATTTTTCTATTTTCCGTTTTCTTATCATATTTTTACTGATTTGTTTTTTTGTTTTGTTATGCTATGTCAAGAGTCAGCGAAAATAATGAAACGAAAAACTATGGGAAAAGTTTTTTGTTTTTTTTTTTTTTTTTTTGTGGAAACCCAGAAATAAACTTTTTAATTTTTTTTTTTATTATTTTTAAATTTGTTTTTTGCCCTGGTATTGTGTAATTTTTTTGAAAAAAAAATTGATTTTTATAATTTAACACAATAAAAACTATAAAAGTCAGACAAACCGAGAGGGAGGCAAACAAAAAGTGAAAAACTCTTATTTATATTGTATACATATATAAAATATTGACAATAAACAATTGTTATAATATATACATACACGTACAAAACAATTGTAATGAAAAATTAGAAAATTTATTATTATTGTTGTGTTTGGTTATTGTTGTAACAGCGACCGTATACACTAGTATTGCTGCTGTTGTAACATAAAAATAATAATAATAATAAAACATTGAGATTTTATAAATATTGGTGCTGTGTTGTGAAAACATCCTGGCGAGACATTAATAAATAGAAAAGTGAGAAAATTGTATATAGTTGCAGTTACATTTTGGAAAGTGTATACACAGTATAAATAACGACCAAAAAGTAGAAATTTAAACTAAAAAAATTATTTTGTAAGTGAAAATTTTATATTCTGACGAAAACTAATGTAACGTAATTTATTACTTTCCAACGTAATTTAAACTAGACAAATTCCTGTTCACTTTTTCGTCTTTCTCTTCTCGTCCACTTATTTATTGTTAAAGAGAATATGTATTTTATAAATAAATATTTAAGTTTTAAGGAAATAATGTTTGTTGTTGTTCCAAGTGTCAGTTTCAAAGTTTTGATATTTTTCTATTTTCTTCATAGTTTGTTATAGTTTCGTGCCTGACGGAAATGCTATAGCTATGGAAATTTTACAAAACTTTGTCTTAAAATATCATTTCGTTGAATATAATTATGTAGCTACTCCGCTGGAGGAAAAATAACATCACATGTATAATAAAGACCAGGTGGTTTTGGCATCATCTAGAAATTGGTTAAAATTTTACCTGATTTTATGATACAAGCGAGTAAATAATTTGCTAATTGTTTTTTAGTTTTAAAGTTTTTCCACTTGCACTATTTTATCATGTTTTTGATTGTTACATGCTGTTTCACTTGAGTTGGCTGACGCGACGTGGCCTGGCTAGAAATTTTAATATTCCTGGGTACGAAGGTACGATAGGTTACGATCAAAATAACTTGGGCTAAGTGAAAATAAACACCACTAAATTTATTCATTAAAAAATGTGTCGCTCAAATGTAAGCCACAAATAATTGCAGCACGATACAAAACACAATAATTACGGAATTTGCAGTATATCTGAATAAGTCAAATATACAACTAGACAAGTGTTCATATTAGGTTAGGTTAGGTTTGGTTGGTGGTCCACCAGGACCGGGCATAGACATAAAAAGTCCGTAGCCATACCACAATTTACAAATTTTCCTCCAACTCATTGAAACCACTTTGAGCTTGCTATGAAGCGCTGAATACTCCTGACGTCCCTCCCGCTGAGCTCCGCCAGGTCGTTGAAAAGAGGTGCCCCTAGAAAATTCAGTCTGTTTCATGCCAGACGAGGACAGGTGCAAAGAAGATGAAGTACTGTATCTTCCTCCTCTTCGTCCTCCCAACTACGACAGTAGTCATGTGAGAAGAAACTAAGTCTACTCGCATGTCTGCCTATAAGACAGTGCCCCGTAATCACTCCAACAACCACATTGATCTGACTCCGCTGAAGTGACATCAGCTGTTTGGACCTCATCGAGTTCAACTTTGTCAAGATCTGCCGAGTTATTACGCATGTGGTACTATTTCATCATCTGTCATTCGTCAACTTACTGGCTTCCTCTTGAAGCAGCAGTTTACATACGCAAGATGCATTTCAATATCCCTTTTGCTGTTTGAATTGTGGTCCGTTGTACCACGTCGAGCCAGTTCAACGGGTTTAATATTCCCTGTACTAACGAAATGTCCTGGCACCCATATGATATGGATGTGGAACTGATCTGTCATCTCGTTAAGAGATGAGAGACAGTTCTGGACTACTTTCGACGTAAGAAGGTGTGATTGAAGCGCTTTAAGCAGCCTGACTGTTCGTATTTATGCGAATATTACAAGTCGATATTACATTATACCTCAACCACTCCACGACTTCCTTTATCGCAGTTACTTCAGCTTGACAAATGCTACAGTAGTCAGGGAGACAAAAGGAGAGGTTTAACATGAGTTCCTTGCAGAACACCCCAGCCCCTACTCTTCTATCCCGTTTTGAACCATCAGTGAAGAAGTTTAAAACTAGTGGTTCCAAAACTGCATCCATCATCCAGTCCTCTCTGGATGGGATAATAGTCTGGAACTTTCCATCAAAAGATAGTGACGGGACAGTATGGTCGGTGGTTTTGGGCAGCCCTTTCTTACAAAGTATAGATGAGTGCCCTGTATTATTGCAGGTCCACATTAACGTGGATTTCAGTCGTATGGCAGTGCAAGCTGCCCACTGTTTTCCCAAGATATATAGAGGAGTCAGAAATAGTAGAGTCTCCAGTGCCTGAGTGGATGTGCTCCAAATTGCACCGCTGATCTGCAGAGAGATTGTTCTCTGAACTTTTGTCAACAACTTTAGGTTAACAGTTTTGTCCAGAGCAGGCCACCAGACTGTTACCCCATACAGAAGAATGGGTCTAACTACTGCTATGTATAGCCAAAGGAAAATGTGGGGTTCAAGCCCTCAACCTTTCCCAATTGCATTTTTGCAAGAGTATAGCGCTACCGTTGCTTTCTTTACCCTTTCCATAATATTCGGTTTCCAGCTTAATTTACTGTGCAAGACGAGACCCAAGAACTTTGCTTCACCTATAAAAGCCAAGTTGAAACCATTTAAAGTAGGAGGATCGACATGAGGAATTTTATATTTCCTAGAGATGAGAACCAATTCGGTTTTGTGTGGATTCAAATTTAACCCACAACCATTGATCCATAATGAAAGAATTCCCAGAGCATTTAGAATAAGCTCACTAAGTGTGCCGGGATATTTTCCACGAACACCAATAGCGACGTCATCCGCATAGGCAACCACCTTGAAGCCACTATCCTCCAGGTTACCATCGCGTAGTCTCCATATTCGAAAGATTTTTCAATAAAATATGTGAGAGAATGAAGAGCAGTTTCTACAGATCTCCCCTTGCAATAGGCATGTTGAGATTTGGACAGCTTTGCCGGCACAATCGTGCCTCTAATATAAGCTTCTATTTGTCTTTCCAGTATTTTGAAAACGAAAGAAGACAAGCTGATCGGTGTAAGGTCGTTGGGACTGCAGTGTGAGATTTTCCCCGCCTTAGGTATGAAAACAACCTTCACTTCCGTCCATATACTGCGAATGTGACAAAGTTCTAAGCTGCCCCTAAAAATTACCTCTAACCAGGAAATGGTTAGATCCGTAGTTTTTTGTATATCTGCAGGGATAATACCATCAGGTCCTGGCGACTTATATGGTTTGAAACTGCTTATCGCCCAAAGAATCTTTCTTCTGCTAATAATTTGGCCTACGAGGCGACTTGCCCTTTTACCTGCTGATATAGTAGGTGCAGATTCGGAACAACCAGAAAAATGAGTATCCAATAGTAGTTCCAGCGATTTCCATACTATTTGTCATCCGGCATCCGGTCTTTGAAGAAAGCTTGGGATGGAAGGGCTAGTAGATAGTGCTTTACACTATAGATAGTGATTTTTTTTAGCCTGGACATCTCTGAAGACTCCTGAATTTTACCACAGTATAGTCTCCAAGATCTGTTCTTTGCACTTCTTAGCTGATATTTGTAAATTTTGAGGACTTCCTTATAGGAGTCCCAATCCACAGCGGATTTTGTTTTCCTTGCTGTTTTAAAAAGTCTTTTGCACCGTTGACGTGTTTGTTGAATCTCCTTTGACCACCAAGGTGGCCGATATTTACCCCTAGACCTACTAAGAGGACAAAAGCCTAGTACCGCTTCGTTAAAAGCGCTGGACAGTTCGTACACTAAGCCATCGAGTTCTACCCTAGTTTTTGGAGGTTAAGGCACCTGCACTGGTAGTGAATTTCCCAGAATAGTTTTGAAAATATCACAGTCGGTTTTCCTCCTGTTCCTGTAGAGAGGGCTGTTCGGAAAGGCCAAGCTCATTTCAAATTGAAGATAACAGTGATCTGAAAAGGAGTGGTCTTTCGACACTTTCCAATTTAATAGACTAGTCGTCAAAAAATTTGAGACAAGTGTAATATCCAATACCTCCTGTCTATTTTTAGTTATAAAAGTCGGCTTATTGCCTATGTTACATATATGAAGGTTAGTACTCTTAGAATGTAATCAAGGAGTAACTCACCTCATTCATTTGTGTCCGTACTTCCCCAGATTGTGTGATGAGAATTTGTATCACTCCCCAGGATGACTCCAACCTTGCGTTTTTGAGCCTCTAAAATTGCCTCAAATAAAATGACTGGTGGAATGTTCACTTCATCGTAAGCTAGGTAGGCTGATATTAGCCTGAGGTTTCGTTTATTGACCTCAATGCTGACCGCTGCCACATCTTCATTGCTGAAATTTGATAGCAGAAAGCAATTTATATTATTTCTAACGAGAATGCACGACCGAACCCTACCTCTTTTTCCGTGTGCATTAATCTATAACAGGGTGTCTTGAGTCCAAGTACCCGGTCATCAGCGACCCAAGGTTCTTGGATCAAGACAATATCCGTCCCTTCCTTTCCAATTTTTAAAAGTAGAGCAGCTGATGCTGCCTTTGAGTGGTACAGGTTGATCTGCAAGAATGTCACCATTCTTAGACGTCCCTCTCTACCACTGTAACATCAGGGTCCTCCCTTGATGATGTGAAGTCCTCTGAGATTCTCCTTAATGACTCGAAGGACATTGTCATCTCCGTATAAGTGGAGATAGTTTCCACCAGGCTGTTCCCCCCTTCAGGGAGCCCAAATGAGCTTAAGCAGAAGAGATCTCTGATCATGCAAATTTCGTTGCATGATGTTGCATGATGCAACATCATGCAACATCATACAGTTCGATGATGTTGCATAATGCAGCATGATGTTGCATGATGCAGCATGATGTTGCATGATGTTGCATGCAGTATCATGCATTTGTTGCATGATGACAACTGACAACTGACTGATCACCACAATCTGATTCAATTAAAAAACAAAATAAAAAAATAAAAAAAAAATTAAAAAAAAAAATTAAAAAAAAAAAATAAAAAAAAAAAAAATAAAAAAAAATAAAATAAAAAATAAATGAAAAATAAAAAGTAAAAAAAAAAAAATAAAAATAAAAAAAATAAAAAAAAAATTATAAAAATTAATGAAAAAAAAATTAAAAAAAAAAAAAATAAAAGAAAAATGGAAAAAAAACAAAATAAAAAATAAAAAAAAAATTAAAAAAAAATGAAAGCATTCAATGCAAATTTCATTGCATGATGTTGCATGATGCATTACAGTTGCATGATATTGCTTGTTGCAGCATGATGCATTTGTTGCATGATGACAACTGACATCAGTCTTGTCATGATCACACCACAATCGGATTGTACCACAATTCAAAAAACAAAAAAAAAAAATAAATAAATAAAAAAAAAAAATGAAAAACAAAATAAAAAAAAAAAAAAAAAGATAAAATGAAAAAAAAGGTAAAATAAAAAAAAAAAAAAAAAAGTAAAATGAAAAAATAAAAATAAAAAAACCATACAAAAAATTAAAAAAAAAATTACAAAAAAAAAAATAAAACAAATTGAAAAAAAACAAAGTAAAAAATTAAAAAAAATTAAAAAAAAAAAAATGAATAAAAAATAAAAAAAAATTCATTGCAGCATCATGCAACAGCATGCAATGCAAATTTCGTTGCATGATGTTGCATGATGCAACATCATGCAACATCATACAGTTGGATGATGTTGCATGATGCAGCATGATGCAGCATGATGTTGCATGATGCAGCATGATGTTGCATGATGTTGCATGCAGCATCATGCATTTGTTGCATGATGACAACTGACAACTGACTGATCACCACAATCTGATTGTACCACAATTCAAAAAACAAAAAAAAATAAAAAACAAAAAAATGAAATAAAAAATAAAAAACAAAAAAATTAAATAAAAAAAAAAGTAAAAAAAAAGTAAAAATAAAAAAATAAAAATTAAAAACTAAAAAAATAATTAAAAAATGAAAAAAAAATGAAAAAAAAAAATAAAAAAAAATGGAAAAAAAACAAAATAAAAAATAAAAAAAAAAAATAAAAATAAAAATTAAAAAAAAAATAAAATAAATTTTTTTTTGCAGCATCGTGCAACATCATGCAATGCAAATTTCGTTGCATGATGTTGCATGATGCAACATCATGCAACATCATACAGTTGCATGATGTTGCATGATGCAACTTGATGTTGGATGATGCAGCATGATGTTGCATGATGCAACATGATGTTGGATGATGCAGCATGATGTTGCATGATGTTGCATGCAGCATCATGCATTTGTTGCATGATGACAACTGACAACTGATTGATGACTACATTTTACCACAATTCAAAAAAAAAAATAAAAAAAAAGAAAAAATTAAAAAAAATGAAAAAAAAAATGAAAAAAAAATACAAAAAAAAAAATAAAATAAAAAAAAAAAAATTAAAAAAAAAGTAAAAAAAAAAATAAAAAAACTAAAAAAAAAAATTAAGAAAAAAAAAAAAAGAAAAATGAAAAAAAAAATAAAAAAAAAATAATAAAAATAAAAAAAAAAAATTTTATTGAAATTAAATTGAGATTAAAAGAAAAAAATTGTTAATTGATAAATTTGCTTACTCAGGAATAGTGATGTGTGAATGTGACGAAGAAAATTTGTAAGAGAGTTTAGCTGTATTAGTATAATTCGCTAGTACTGCCTGCACAGTTTCATTCTGTATATATAGAATGTAAATTGTGGTACAATCAGTCCAGTCGCCGCGGCCTGATGAGAGGATTGATTTTTTCAAAATCATAAGCTCATCAGTTCGAAACTGGATTAAGTTCTCTTACAATCTTTCGGAAATAGTAACCTCAAATACAAATTTAAAATAATAACAAGAATATGTACAATATTTAATCGTACAAAAGAGCGTCAATAAATTTTCCTACAGTAAACTCAAATTTGGAAACGTTTGTGAACATTTTTCTAAAACTCCGAGATATTCCTAAAAAGTATTAGTCAGAGTTAAATCAGATTAGTATAACACAATTTACTTTACTTATAGACAGCTTGTTACAGTTATCTAATTCAATATTTTATCTGATGAAAACAAGAAAATTAATAATTACAACTGATCCCTATGAAAACAGAAAAGTTTTCAAGAACATTTTACTGTAGATTCACAACACACAGTAGAATTTAGTAGTTCTATATACATACGTAGCAAATACAATATTTTGTATTTACACTGGATTATAGTTTTGACTTGTCTCGGTCAAGTAGGGGGAAAAATGGTAGTGTAGTAGTAATAGTAATAATAATAATAATAAATGTGATGAGACTATGAGAGCTGGGAATTGAAATAAAAAGATGAAAGCAAACAAAACTTAATAAAAATTAAGAAAATTGAAAAAAAAAATCATTTTCTCGATTTGGTTTTCTTTGGTATGTATGTATGTATGTATGTTTGTATAACTGTATCCAATATGTACTAAATTCAAGTAGAATATAAGTATATATCTAAACAATGATTATTATTATGGTTATTATTACTAGCTATTATAATTTTTATTGTTATTATCAATATTATTTATAAATGTTTGTTGTTTTTGTTATTATTTACTGTGCTCAATGAGATAAAATTTATATTTCATTGAATCTGAATTGAATTTAATAGAAAATTTGTAATCAATGTTTATTTTTGGTTTTCTCAGTCCCATTTTCAATTTTCCTGTAACCTACAAAAATATAAATATTTTTTTTTATTCTTCTGGAAAAATAATTTTCTATTGCAAGTATGCAGGCAAACCAAATAGAAATGGATGAGCAATCCAAGCACGACGATGGCCTACCCATAATTGGCACGGCGTTGTGTAGATTACAACAACCGAACACGATAACTGGAAATGTTCGCGTACTTTGTGACTCGGGATCACAGGTTAATTTGATAGCACTAGAATGTGTTCAAAAGTGGAATCTCGTTAGGAAACCATGTAAAATTATGATCTTAGGCATTGGTAACTCACGGCCGATCAAATCATTGGGCATGGTGGACTGCATGTTGCGTCATCGCTATGACTTTGCGTCTACAATGCCGATACGTTTCGTCATTGTCAACAAGATAACAGGTGTAAATCCACAGAAAGGGTTTAAGTGTCCACTTACTAGGCAGTTTTGTGATGATAAACTTGCTGATCCAACGTTTTCTGTACCTGGTCATATTGATGCCCTAGTTGGTGTATATACTTGGACATCGATCTTAGGTGACGGTATAGTCCGTTACTCTGCGGAAGGTGATCGTTTTGTCGCGCAGGAATCAATGCTGGGCTGGGTCGTGTCTGGCTATGCAAAGCAATCGCAGCCGTTAACAGCTTTATCATACCATGTGGTCAAATCAGATTGTGATTTGGATAAACATTTGGAGCGATTTTGGGCGGTGGATAATTCTGAATCCCATAACCCTCGTACTGCTGAGGAACAACGAGCAGAAGATATTTTTAGATCCACACATACTAGAGGGGTTGATGGTCGTTATGTGGTTACGATCCCACTTAAGGAAAACCCAATGCCACTTGGCCGTTCTCGTCAGACAGCCTTCAATCGTTTTATCGGATTAGAAAATCGTCTCAAGAAAAATACAGAAATGGCTGCTGCATATAAAGAATTCATGCTGGATTACGTTAATTCAGGTCAATTGATTCCAGCTCCACCAGCTCCAGAGAGTCCGGATAAGTCATACTACATACCATACCATATAATAGCAAAGAAAAAATTTCGCGTCGTGTTTGATGCATCCTGTATGACATCATCGGGAGCATCATTCAACGATCAACAACTGCCGGGCGAGAAATTGCAAGCTGATCTGTGTGAAACGTTGTTGCTGTTTCGAACGTACCATTTTGCCTTGACAGCGGATATCGTGAAGATGTTTCGCCAGATAAAGGTCCACCAGGATCAATGGGATTTCCAACGAATTTTCTTTCGTCCAGCAGCAAATGAACCAATTAGGGAATATTTCATCACTTGGCTCATTTGGGGAATTACGTCGGCTGGGTTTAACTCTGTACGAGCGCTACAACAATGCGCCAGGGACGAAGCACTACGGTTTTCGGCTGCTTCTGTGGCCACCTTAAACAATTTTTATATGGATGACTTCCTATCTGGTGCTGGAACATTGGAAGAATTAAAAACATTGCGTAGCCAAATGATTGAAATGTTAGCTTCTGCTGGTTTTGAATTAGAAAAATGGGCTACCATAGTAACTCGGAATTGGCTAAAGAGCTTGTTCAAAATGAGTTGCGTGAAATCGAACTACAACCTAATACCGGGATATTAGGTATGATGTGGGATCCAAGTAAAGACGATTTTTATATCAAAATCAATGATTATCCAGCAGACAAACATAAAACCTTTACCAAACGACAATTCATCAGTCGAATTGCTCAGGTATATGACCCTACTGGACTTTTCGCACCAGTTATCATTGCTGGTAAGATGGCCATGCAAGAGATTTGGAAACTGAATATTGGATGGGACGACCTTGTCCCTAATCACATTATGACATTATGGTCATCGTATCATCAGAACGTGACTGAATTGATAGCAATACCCGTTCCAAGATGGATAGCCTACTCAAAAGAAGTGCAAATGCAGCTGCATTTGTTTTCAGATGCCTCGAAATCAGCATATGGATCATGTGCCTACCTTCGGTCAGTTCATCATAATGGAGACGTGATTGTTCGTCTCATTACATCAAGAAATAAAGTTGCAAAAATTAAACCACAAACAGTTCCCCGGTTGGAACTAATGGGGGCTGTCATGAGTGTCAATTTATGCAAGTTGGTTCAAAAGGCATGCAAGCTGTCGGATGTAACTGTTCATTACTGGACGGACTCAACCATCGTCATCCATTGGTTGAAGAAAAATCGTCAATGGTTAAATCCGTTTGTCGCACATCGAACTGCTACTATATTGTCATCCTCAGATGTTAACGACTGGCATCATATTCCTGGAGAGCAGGATCCAGCAGATTTGTTATCGAGAGGTTGTACTGCTATGCAATTGAAAAATTGCCAACTATGGTGGAATGGTCCGCAATGGCTCCAAGAAGAACTGAACAACTGGCCAATCAATATGCGGTTGAACTTATCTGAGGACGACATGCACACTGATAAAGCCGAATCAAAGGTAAGGTTATTAAATGCGCATATTAACATCTATTGCGAATTTCCAGTGACAGCCTTTATGGTTAATGATGAGCCACTGATTAATAGAGCGTCCACTCTGAATAAATTGATACGAACAACGGCCTTTGTTTTCCGATTCATTCGAAGAATAAAGGGAAATGGCGTCAAACCTGTCAAACTAGCAACAGTTCAAGATGTTACTCCTGTGTCATCAGTTGAGCGCAATAACGCAGTTAATTATTGGTCTCGTGGAAGGCTCTACAGAATAAAAAGGAGATTCCATCGAACTCAAAATTGCGTCAACTATGCCCGTTTATCGATAGTGAACATGTGGTGCATGTCGGTGGGCGATTAGCCAAATCAAATTTGCCATTGGAAATGAAGCATCAAATCATCATTCATCCAGAATCAAGGTTCTGTAAGTTGGCTATAGCCGACGCTCACTCACGTACATTCCATGGAGGAACACAGTTGACAATGGCCATCATTCGGCACTAATTTTGGGTAACAAATCTGCGTGCGGCAGTCAAGAAAGTCATAAACAAGTGTGTTATTTGCATACGGTTCAAGAAGGATGCCGTCAAACAATTGATGGGTTCATTACCTCCAGCTAGGACTAATCAATCATTCCCATTTATGGTATCTGGCGTCGATTTTGCTGGACCGGTTGAGGTTCGTAAAACGCTTGCGCCACAGATGAACCTGCGCCAACTAGCAGCGAAAACCTACAAACCTCCAGCGACTATAAAATGTTGGGTTGTGGTTTTCTTTTGCATGACGACTCGAGCCGTGCATTTGGATCTTGCTCATGGTCTAACGGTGGAGGCATTCTTGGAAGTTTTTGCAAGATTTATCAGTCGACAGTGGGCAATGTAGTCAGTTATGGAGCGATAACGGCACAAATTTCGTTGGTTCAAATAAGGAATTGCAACGTGTTCGTCAAAAATGGCAAAATAAAATCCCCCATCGAGAGTTGGCTAATTTGGGGACAACTTGGCGGTTCAACTCACCTGCTGCTCCACACCAAGGTGGGCTTTGGGAGGCGTGCGTGAAATCCATGAAGTACCACCTGAGAAGAGTCGTCGGTCAGCGTATATTGTCAGCCAATCAGCTGTATACAGTGCTCACTCAAATCGAATGTTGCTTAAATTCATGTCCACTGTCACCATTAACTGATGATCACGAGGACCTCGAGGCTCTTACACCTGGTCACTTTTTGGCTGGTCGATCATTATTGCATCATCCACCATCAAAAGACTTGATAAATTGCAAGGACAACCGTCTGACGCTGTGGGGCCAACAGCAAAAAATAACTCAATCATTCTGGCATCGCTGGAGGGATGATTTTCTTGTATCATTACAGAAACGAAGCAAATGGTATCGACCACAGGAAAACATTAAAGCCGGGGACATGGTAATCGTACTGGAGGAAAATCTTCCACCGACGTGTTGGGCCCTTGGTCGCATCGATAAGGTTCATCCTGGCCATGATGGTCTTGTACGCAAGGTGACCGTTAGAACAGCTGCTGGCACCAAAGAACGCCCTATTCAAAAACTTTGCGTTCTTCCCATCAATCACTCGTAGGTGCGAGTGCTTCGGGACTTCTCAACCCCCCGGTGATCTGTAAAGTATTTTCAATATTAAATATTCACAGAGATATGGATGTATCAATAGACGGTGTCTTCGGCTTGAATTGCTTGAAAAATAGAATTTAAATAAATTCTCGTAATCATTATTTCCTTATCGAAATAATTAATAAATAATTTTAACCAATTTCTGGCTGCGCCAATGAATACAATATTATATTTTTATCCATTTTTTGGGCACCAATCCAAATGTAGTACATGATTTTCAGCCAATGCCCGTTTTCATTTAATAATTTAAAATAATAGGTTAAAAAGAATTAGTTTTTGGCTGCCTATTGAAACCGGCCGGCTGTATGCGGTGCATACTTTGCACACACGCTAGGCGCGGCTCTAAGATTCATTCCAAAGTACAAGAAATTTATGTAATGGTTTGTTCAGATCGAAATTGAAATCGTGTCAAAATCGATTTAATTTTTAGTGGACATTAGTTTTTCATAAAAAAATGTCCCTCTCAATTTATTGTTGATAATTTTTAATTTAAGACGATAAATTTAAATTTTGTATTAAAACAGTATTCTACTTGTTATTTAATTTAGTAGATATTATTGTTCTCAATCGAATCCATTTTGATTTATTTTTTGGTAGACCACCAAATATCTCGAAATTACTTGGTGTGCTAAAATTTTGTGAACATAAAAATAAAGATAAATTGTCTCCTATTATTCGTTTCGAAAATACATGTGAAACATGATCATTTTGATTAGATATTCAAAATTTTATTGAAAACAATCAAACAAAATTCAAACCGCATTTAGTTCGCTCAACAAAAACACTAAATATTGCGCTGAACATTGATTAAGAAATTTATTGTTTTTATCTAATAAAAAATTAGGATACCACCAACGCCTATGTAGTAAATAAAAATACCCAAATCCATTTGTACTTCTGATTATCTGATAATTTCATTGTTAAGTAGACATAAAGTTATTTTCTCTAAAGATTTAATCTCTGCTGCTTCGGTGTGGTATACATTATTATGTACGTAATATATATTATTACACAAGACTATATAACTGTTGTATAGTAATAAAAGCACACCAAAATGATGATGCGGATAAAATAAAAACAAAATGTTGTGTTTAATTTAGATAATATGCCTACAAGGTGTTTTATTTAGAATAAACAACAACAAGAAATTATCATGCTTAGAATTTGATGATTTCTTAGATAAATTTAAATACCCGTGTTCTTTCAAGTCATCAAAGTGATTACATCTCTCCCATTATAAATACGAGTATATAAATTGTTGTGTATACATATATTAGGTATACACGCTGTTTTTTATTTCGATTCACCTTCAGCTATGTTTATTATGAAAAATTAACGTTAACAATAATATTTTTGTGGGTTTTTGGGTTAACACAAAATGAAAAAAAAAAAAAAAAAACTCGTTATCGTTTTCCACGTTTTTCATTCTTCGAAGTTTTGTGGTGAGCGGTGTACTGGTTATAAAATACAAAACACACAAACACAGAGCCACTGACAGAATGAGAGATAAATCAATATAATTTATTTGGCGGAAATTTTAACGCTTAAATGGCAATTTGTCAGTTATATTTACGATACCATTAATATAAAATACATAAAAGTACTGTGAAAGTGGCTCTTACTGCGAATCGACACTAATTATTACCCCCCAGAAAAAAAACAACAACAACACAAGAATGATTATTATTATATATTTTAATTAATGAGCAAGATTTTGGTTGTTAACTTGTCAAAATGTCGATCAAATTCAATTTTTATTATAAATTTAACCATTTTATTTATTTCTTTTTTATTTGGTTTCGGTATTAAAAGCACGAGGGGTATTTGAGCTGTTATTGTTATGTATTTGGAAATTTGAGACATAATAAAATTCAAGTTTAAAAATAAAAATAAAATCAAAGTCAAGAACAGAAAAAGTTGACAAAACAATTTATTTATTGTTTGTGAAATTTGATCATTTTATTGTTATATGTATATTTGTCCAACATAAGCTTATATATTTTATGTTAAACGTTTCAGGCCAATTAGTGGTTTACTTTGAGTGGTATTATACTAATTTAGTTAGGATATTAAATGTCTATCAAAAAATTATATTAAATAAAAGCTTATAGTAATAAGCATTATTCGATTTATCTTTTCTCTACTTAGTCAAGTTTCTGATCATAATTCTCGTATTACACATCTTTTAACAAATCAATAAGTAATTTTTGCTTTTTTTGGACTTTTAGTGAATCAAAAATGATTGGCAAATTTATTTCATTGGGAATTGGGATTTATAAACGAAATAAAATTTTTTTTTTTTTTATAATATCCTTTTATCGGTATAGCAACGATTTAAAAGGAATTTGGTTTAAACTGGAAACTTAATATGCTTGCACGTTCTTCGGATTTTTCAATGAAAAATTCGCATATTTTATACTTTGGGATATATGTTTAGGTTGCAATTTCTAAGACTTAATTAATTTTTTTTTGTACTGTTGGTTATTTGCCTTTCTTCCAAATGAACCTTTCGTCTGGTATACAAATTAATATTTATTATGCTGGTTATTGAAGTTGATTGAACGGAATAAATTTTAAAGGTTATTGGTATATCCTTTTAAAATCGTTGCTAAGATAACAATTTAGGATATTCAGCAGACAACAACTAAACCAGGTGGCCCAGTTAAACACCAAGAAAAATTGTATTTTTTTAATTGTTGTTTTTGATTTTGATCGGTTTGAAATGGAACTAAAAGTTTTCAGGTTTGTAGCAAGGACATTTTGTTGCAATCCCATATGAATAATCTTTCTATTTTACTGCTAAAGATAATGCGTATAATAAACATTGACAGTTTTTATTGATCAAGCTATGTATGATGAATCGAACTTAGGTTCAACTTAGTTCTCCTTTATTTCATCTACAAGAATTTCGGTCGATATTTGTTTCGACAGTTATCAATACAAAAACTTACTTTTTTAGTAAAGTCTGCAGTATAAAACATCAAAGCTTTCGCAAAAGCTCTACGATAATATTCGGATAAATCTTATTCGTTGCTCGTTTGTAAATAAAGTAATTATTACCCAAATAAATCGTCTAGAAATTAAATTTTTTAAATAAAATTAACAAACTTGTTGTTGTTGTCAGTATTTCTGAGTTGTTGTCAAGTTAATTTTCTTTTATTTAATTTACGAAAATACGCCTAAGCAGTACAGCATTTGAGTTCACAGTTTTCCGTGAAGATTTTTGTTTTTAGATAAATCAAATATGTAACATAAATTCCTAAAGCTCTCGCAAAAGCTTGTCTGTATAATTAAATAGAGTAATTTTTATTTATTGCTTGCTACTAACAAATAAAAAAACATAAAATCGAAATTTAGTTCTACTTTACTTTAATTCGAGCTAAAATATTTTTTTTAGTAAATTTTTTAAGTAAAATTAAATTAAATGTTGTTTTTGTTAATATTTGTGCAGGGAGTTTCAATATATTTGTATTCATCAGAGTTGACAGATTTCATTTTCTTAAATTCAATGGAAAATTTATATTTTGGAACACCATAATAATTAAGGGAATTAATATGCCAGGGAAACTAACGGATAAAAATTAAATTCTTGGTACATTTTCATGTAAATGTACCATCCTTTTGTGACTATGAGGTAATATTCTGCAGTCTACTCGCCGTTAGGATGTATATGAAATTATCGGATAAAACATCATTCAATTTGTGTGAAACAAATTTGCAGGTTATTTTTAACTATAAAACCTACGTCCGGCGTTGCTTCTAAAACACTACCAGATCTAACCATAAAATTCAGTAAACATTCATTTGCAGGTTGTTCTAAAATCATACCCGGGCCTTCGTTTAATGGCAAAATTTGTTCTGTAGTACTTGGAAATTGTTCACGATTGGTGGTTGGAATCCTGTCAAAATTCTGATTTAGGTACGAAAGAAAAGACGTCTTTTAATGGATTATTTTAGATATTTTGCATTTTATTCTTAGGTTATTTTTTCAACACTGAAATGCATTAAAATATTGTATAATATAACAAAAATTAAGCAACAATTATTATAAATTATTTACATTTAAAATTATTTTTGGCTAATTAAGAAGTGGTTTAGTTGGAAATATTTTGTATGCTGGTAGTTTTAAATCAAACATATCACTAGCACCCCAATTTACATTTTTGATCTTAGTAGATTCTCTAAATCATCATCTTCAGTTATAGCAGATCCCGGATACAAAATCGCAAAGATGATTGACATCCGGTTTAGAGCAGACATATATTCTTCGAAATATTCAGAGCTGATATCTTAAAGCTCATCTATGAGAATCCCATGAGAGTTTAATGGCAATGGAGCAAACATTCAAAAGTTCACAGAAGTTCGCGAGCGGTATCGCAAAGTTTAAGAACGAATTTGTGAGCCTAGGACACATGATCGAGATGAAACCGGCGATCCCATCGGCCACGAGAGAGTTGTTTTATTTACCGCCACAATCTGTCCTAATAATAGTCACAGTACTATACTTCAAAATTGCGTTTAGCGTTCGACGGTTTCTGCAGGCCAACATCCGGAATATCACTTAATGATATCTTGTTAGTCGGACCTACGGGGATTGAAAAGGATTAAGTGTCGATAGGATTTTCCGACCAAAAACGTTCGTCGATTTTCTTGGGGCTACTCACCTATTAGGTTCCTAGATTGCTAAAGGAGATTTTTAGGTGGACGAATGCTTATTAGGTTCTAGGTATTAGGCAGGAAGTTTCAGAAATACTTAGCATGGCTGGGTTTAACTTCCTTAACTGGAAATCCAACTCAGCAGAGCTACTGAACCTAATCCCAGATAAGTTTAGAGAAATCACAAATCTTAAGATCGATAACAATACCTGAACCGTCAAAACGTTGGTACTTAAATGAAATCCCATTAACGACCCATTTTCATACACAATCAATCTCAGTCTAGTGTTGCCTCCAAGCACGAGATGTTATCTTCAGTATCACGAGTTTTTGATCAGTTAGGTTGGGTATCGCCTGAATTCATCGTAGTCAAGATAAGCTTACAAAGGCTATTGTTGCAAAAAATAGGCTGGGATTATTCACTCCCTGCGGACATAAAACGGAAATGGATGGCAGGCAAATCAGCAATGCAAGGAGTAAGTGAACTCGAGATTTTTAATCACATCTAATTCGACAACTAACATTCAAATTTATCAACATTAAAATTGATTTTGTGCCACATCGGAACAAGCCTACGCAGCAGTGAGTTATCTCTATACCACAGGTAGCAACAAAAATGCCACAACTTAAATTGTAATATATAAAACAAGTGACCTTACCAAGAGTGGGGTTATTTGGAGCCATAATACTAAGTAGATTAATCAAACACACGGTACGAGCATCAAAGTGATATTCCTGTACTGATTCGAATGTGAAAAGCAAACATTTTAGTGACGAGTCTTTAGAGTAAAGTGGAATAACGTCATGCCAACGGATAACCCAGCAGACTTCGCATCACGAGGTGTGACTCCTTTATAACCAATTAGCAGAGACTGACCTTTGGTGGAATCTGTCTGATTGCTCAAGCCAATAGTTGAGTGGCCAATCATAACAGCAATTGAATTGACCAATCTAGATGAACAACCTGGGTCATTAATGGGTTGCCTCAACGTTAACCAAAATCAGCTAATATAACATTTGTGCATTAATAGGAAACTTACCTAGATACGGAAAATCACCTAGTCCCCGTTAATATTGTGTGAAATTACGGAAGTTATGACAAGACAGGTTTTGTTAAACGAACGAAATTGTTTAACGACTGCAGTTAGGCGACATTTTTGATCATGGGAAAGAACGTGAAAATCAGGATCATCTTTATCCAACTCTGAAATATATTTTGGAATTCTTTTAAATAAATTTCAAAAATCAATGCCTAAATAGAGAGCTTGTTTTAGGCTTGGAATTACATAGATAAATATTCATTACTTTCTGTTCATCGTTGTAGTAAACAGTACCCCTAAAACAAAACACGCTGCTTTTTGTGACCTTCTGTTTTGTCTTCCGATGATACACTATGAATTTTTATATTAGAATTAAAAAGATACTTTTTGCACCCCTGTCCCAACGCAGTAATAGAGGCACCACTATGCATTAAACCATTATAAGGTACCCCATTAATACCAACGTTAGCGTATGGTCTATCATCTAAATGCTCGGTAATGAAAGTTTCCGATTTTGAAAATTTTAGTGCTTTGCGTTAGTCTCAATTGTTAGGCACACACGAGATTTAGCTTTATCCGAAAGTTTTATTTTGAAGCTATTTGAAATTAACGAAATAATATTTTCAGCACCAAAATTAAATTTTGAATTTTGAATATTTAGATTATTTACGGCCGAAAATTGTAATGCCGGTTTTGCTGTGAATTTTTGTTTAAAATTGCTGTCACATATGTAGTTGGTATGGCTGCCGTGTGTTCCGAGGCTAGTTCATGGCAGCTCCTTGAGTCCTCGTCTCGACGTTTCCCGCAAAATAACACTTTGAACAGTTATTTCTTGTTCATCCGCGAAATATTCGCAGAGGTTTTGAACATTTAGCAAAGGTGTGTCCTACAATTTCAGCAAATAAAATATTCGGTGTATTAGGATTTGGAATGAAATTTTGCTGCAACACATCAATTTGGTTCGGATTTAAATTAAAATTTTGAAATTGTCCGAGGTTGGGATTTATTAAAGGATTATAATTTTGTTGACCAAAGTTTGAAAAAAAAAAATTTATGCGAGACAAAATTTTGATTAGTATTATCAGTGGTCCCAACGGTTTGATCAACTACAGCCTAAACAATTTCACTCACATGATATTGCGGTCTACAGAACTTGTCGGGTACATAATTGTGTCGTTTCCGCATATTTTCGAGAGCGTCACATCATCTTACCAAAGCACTAATAGATTTAATATCATGGACAGCAAGTTGATTCTGAAGTCCAACGTTCATGTTGTAGCGAAGCATTCATAAGATGTCCGAATCCGGAATCGAAGAGTCATGGAAAGAACTTGGTTGTAAAATTCGATGAAAGGAACTGTTCTTTTTGCGAGAATCAATTAGCCTACGAATATCGTCATCCGTACGACGATCTTGAAATCGTTGGATAATTGCAACTTTAAGTTGACCCAAGGAAGAATTCGAGTTACGCTCAATGTAGGACCAATGCCAATTACAGGCAGATCCCTTCAACAATGCACAAATTGGTCTCTTGTTATGTTTTCAAAGATTTGGTATAGTATTTACGAGCTAAGTGTTATATACTTTAAAGAGAAATCTCTCTATTGGGGCGCCACCAACCAGCAACATCAATTTTCCAATTCGATAAATGATGTTTCCGATCATACGACCCGAACGTAAAAATGGGTTGAGTAGTAAAGACAGTTGTACATTGGAATTTGGACATTAAAAATGTAATTTGTTAATATAGCCAGATTGTGGAACCGAAAAATATTGTGGAATCGGATTTTGATGGGCGTTTGGAAATGAACTAGTGGCCAAATTTAAATTTTGCATAGTTGAATTTACCTGTTGCATTGTCTCCGTATTCTATGATATTTGCTCATTGATTACAGCAGGTTTATTTTCTACAAAGCTTACTGTATTTCTTGAATTTTTTTTAAAATGCTGATTCACTATCCGAAAGATCATCCTCCGAAGAAGAATTCCTCTGTTACATTTTTACTGCTTGCTTCAACCAATCTAATCGGTTCGCTTAATGGAACATTTTCAGTCACCGATTTCTGGATGTGTTTTCTAAAATTTTGCCTTCTTGTAAAGCATCTCTACAATATTACTTTTGTAACGCCTTGTAACTAATAATAAGCGTTAAAATAGCCGACACCTCATGGAAATATTTCGGATTCATTTATTCATCATTTTGAATCGCCACCCAAGCTCGATGCCCTGTAATTTCCCAACACATTTTCGAATCTCTCGATCTGGGTTTATCAAAGCTTGTTTAAGGAGTTTGCAAGGCTTAAGAATAGGATATTTAAGTTCTCCCTCAATGTCTTTAGTCTTACTTATCTCTCACATGGACTACCCACAATATTCCTTATATCACATTCAACTAAAAATTCATCTGGTTTTAAATAACTAAAATCAAAACCCTTTATTTTTATTTATACTACGAAACAAATTGTAATTTATAGAGTTAATATTCACAAAAAAATAAACAGAAATTATATACAGGTGACACAACATAACGATCACAATTATAGGTAAATTAAATACCAAAATAAAATTATAAGGTAGGTAGGTTTTACTATTATAATCACTCAAAAAAAAAATCTCACAGCTTGACTCAACCTTAAAAGCTGTACTCGATGCAAACAAAAAAAATCTGATGCAACACAAAAAAAAAAAACACATTCGCTGAAACCGAATAAAAAAAATGACAATTTACTAATCAGAAAAATGTATTTAGTTTTAAAATTTAAAACGCAATACATACCAGTCGTTCTGAAGAAGAAGAATGACCGGAATTCCCCAAAAATACAATTAAAGATCAGAAACTAAGATGGAAAACACAAGTAGCGTGAATATTTTATTTAGTGTAAGTAGATCCCTGTTAAAAATCAAACAAATTTATAGAACAAATCTCCACGATTCCCTTTGGTAAATCACACAAACCAAAAGTTGTCTCAAAACTCTGTTTCACTTCGAACAAAAAAATTGAAATTTCCTTTTCCTTCACTGCTGATCAAAATTACACCAGTTTCAATGATTAACATTTAAATTCAAAATCAATCTAAATCGGAATAAGCAAAATTTATTTCAGAAATCTATTTCCTAAACTAGTAGACGTTCAACACCCCCAAAGAAAATCACAATCACGAAAAACTTGATATAAATACACAAAAGTTGGGCGCCATAATGTTGCCTTAGCACAACGGAGAGACATGTCACCGGCTACCTCTGTTCACAACATTTACCTTTGGAGAACCAGGCCATTCTCCGTTCCTTCATAACGACTGGATAATATGCAACAAATAATGGAACAAAAAAAATTATTTTCCAGAAATATCCTACATATATTTAATGGATTAATTCAGCCCCCCCCCCCACCCAAGACACAGTAAGATCCGACACACCAGCAGTCCAAAAAAAATCCCTGTTTGATATCCTCCGCCCGTAATAACCTGCCACCACATATAATATTATGTCCTTACATACTAATTCTCGGAATTCTTTATAAATAAATAAAATGTGCTAATGTTTATTTAGATTTTGTGTTGCATAAATGTGGATACAACAAAATAATTGTTCTTATAAATAAAAAATTCGATTTTGTTTGAATAAATAAAATTAAATTTATTTTTTAAAATATTTACGGTTAAAATATTTGTTGGAGTAAACAAAAAAAAAATTATCTGGAAAAACAAACATATGGGAATTGTAATTTGATCTAATTCTATACAATTATATATGAGTATAGATAGAGCAACGGGGTTATTATATTTAGGTACGCTTTATATTGATTTGTTGCATAATTTTGTGAAACACAAAAAAACTATTTATTTATTTATTTTACTAGGTTTTTTCATACAGCTATATAATAGATTAATTGAATATGTTTTATATAATACGTGCAATGAACAACATAATACCACAGACAAAGGTTGGATAGAATTTCTATAATTTATGCTAAACCATTAAAAAATAATTAGAATACTATCATGTAAAGTGTACAACTGTTTGATTTATATTTACATACTCGGTTTTTTGGTTTAACACATAAACTACGAGTACATTGTAAGTCTATAATGCATTTATTTGTTTAATTTTTCCAGTTTTAATTTATTAAACTAATTAATTTGTGATAATTATATTGCTTTCAAATTAATTAGTGGTTGCCTTTTTATATTAAGAATAAATTATTCTCTATTATTTGCATGGCAAATTGATTTCAATCCGAATTCTGTATCATGAATGTGTTTATGAATACATTTTGCTGGAACCCAGGTTATGGCGGCTAATTATTTTAAATTGGTGGATCTAGATTAAACGCACGAGCTAAATTTAATCGAATATAAAGATTGATACACACAATTATGAATTTTCGATATGTGTGATTCAAATTATGATATGTTGAACAAATTCAGAAGCAGCTATCTTATTTTAAAATCCCGTTCAATTTTTCTTTGGATGTCCAGTTGCCTCATCATACATATATGGTATTTCGTCTAAGTCAACATAGCGGATAAAATTGGTGCAAAAGCCACAATGGATGATATAAGTTTAACTAAGTAGATGGTTCATAATAAAAAAACAGGTTCATTAATAGAGTCAGTTATTGTCACCTTAAAATCTTCTGCTACGAAAACCAACGTATTAAATTTATTTCGGAGCAAAAAATCATTGAATCTCAAAGATCTGGTCAAAGATGTTTCGAAAGAGTTTACGAATAGACGGATTTTCATTTTGCGTGTGTTTGTACAATAAACGTTTTTATGGTGTAAATAGAACAACATCTACATACGAAAATCATCTGATACAAATGTTCATCTTGTTTCGTCTTTCAACGATATCTGTCTGATTAAACAGATCATAGACTCAGCTGATTCCTCTACGCCAGTTAAAAATATTGCCTCGGCTAGCGTATCCATCGACAATATTAAATGTTAAGTTTGATAATGTTAAATATGGAGATTTCTGAAATTTTGTATCTTCTATGTTTACTTCCCTTTTCTAAACATTCAGGAGATTCAAGTTTTGAACGAAAGCTATTGTTGTTAGCTAGTTATTAGTTCACGGAAAATTTTGTCAATTTGGTGTATCATATTCAAACAATTGACGAAACGCGTGGATTGATTTTTTTAATACAAATCGTTATGAACTTGTTAATTACACGTTTTTCACTTGATAGGAATTGTACTACACTCACAATAACCCATATTTAAAAAAATTAAATCAACAAAAAAATTAGGAAGAAGAGCAAAATTGATTTCTTTGAAATTAAACGCCAACGCGACTACACCAATCACACAATGAATTTATTTTTTATATGTCGAAAATTATCATAGGATTTGACTGAATAATTGGTGTGCATGCGGTTTGTTCAAATAAATGTAAAAAACTAGTACTAAAACATATTTGTCACATGTTTCGGATACAGTCTTAGACACACATTGCAACCTTACGTAATTACGTTTTTCTTCCCATCAAATAATGACTTTCTACTTCTAATAATAAAACATCTTAATATATAACCATAATAAGATAAAAATGTACCTTATATAAATCATGTAAATAACAAAACGTTATTAAATACATAATAACACAAACAAATTCTTTCAATATTGTCGTCGGTTTAAAAGGAAATTTAAATCTAATATAATAACAATATAAGTACGTACCTACATACATTATATTTATCTCAATTAATTCATTTCATGTAAAACATACTAAAGTACTTATATAAAACAACCAATATATTGTATACGTATTTCTACAAAATTAGAAAATAAATAAAATAATAATAATTCTAATGTTTACAACGTACTACAAAATCGTAATAATAATTATGGTATCCATTTCAAAATGTACAAAATACAATTGATATTATTACTGCTGTTACAAAGAAGTAGGACACTGTACAAACATTTTTATTTTTAATCAATTTCCAAAAGGTGAATGTCATTTTTTTTATTACAGGATACCGGTCCTATACTATACAATATACCTATGTACAAATTGTTTACAAACGGACATAATTTGTGTATGTTAAAATAAATGGTTTGATAATATGTCATCAGTTATTAATATTTTTTATGTTTAAGGGATAATATTTCGATACCATTTATCATACTACAAATTATTTTTATATCATATTTCAAATTTTTTTTTATTAATGTTGCAAGAAAAAATTCAATATGACGAGAACAATACCTTTTATGTTTTGATTGTGTCTTGACTATGATTTATTTAGATTAATGTGTGACATCTGCCAAAAATATTCATAATCTGGTAAAGTTAGTACCGTTTTGACTATTACCCACGAGATTACTGTACAATGAATAAAAAAGAATTAAGGAAATATAAAATAAAAATAAAAAATAAAAATGTGGAATGTAATATATGGCGCCATCCAACAATAATAAAAAATATCGTATGTACTAAAATATGGTTCTGAATTTAGATAATAAAATAGGATCCACCATAATTTGTTGAGTTTGTCGTTTGGAACGTAAGGATTCAAATTAAATTTTTATTTCATGAAAAGTTAAGATTCATTTCCAATTTTATTTGTATATGTTCTAAAAAACAACGTTATTAAATTTTTAGCAAATAAACCATTTAATAAATTAATTTTAAATTTTTTATTAATACAAGACCAACACAATAACAAAGAGTTAAAGGAGCAAAACACTTAGGAAAACCAAAGATAGTATGTATATGTATACAGAAGCTCTTATCTATTTTTGTCAGTTGATTCGTGAAAGCGTTACAGGCTGGCCAAGCAAACCAAGAGGTTTCATCAACAATCAAATGTGATTTATTAAATACAAAATTAATTAGGGCTGCAAAATATTCCGCCTAAATTATAATGTAAGTGGTCCATTGTAATTATTTTCAGTAATTTCTAAACAAATATTGAACAATTTCTGTAATAAAAATAAATTGTTTTATTGAAATTTTCCTTTAAGTTGTCAAACATCGATCGCTTTAAAAAACTGGTCCAATTCAGTTCGGCTTTCGAAATTAAACGCTAGCAACAGATTTGCTAACCGAGTTGGCAAATTAAAAAGTCTGTTGCTGGGATTCGTATCAGTGTGTCTTCAGCGTAAAAACTCAAAATTTAAAATTTAATAATTTTAAATTTTAAATTTTAAATTTTAAATTTTAAATTTTAAATTTTAAATTTTAAATTTTAAATTTTAAATTTTAAATTTTAAATTTTAAATTTTAAATTTTAAATTTTAAATTTTAAATTTTAAATTTTAAATTTTAAATTTTAAATTTTAAATTTTAAATTTTAAATTTTAAATTTTAAATTTTAAATTTTAAATTTTAAATTTTAAATTTTAAATTTTAAATTTTAAATTTTAAATTTTAAATTTTAAATTTTAAATTTTAAATTTTAAATTTTAAATTTTAAATTTTAAATTTTAAATTTTAAATTTTAAATTTTAAATTTTAAATTTTAAATTTTAAATTTTAAATTTTAAATTTTAAATTTTAAATTTTAAATTTTAAATTTTAAATTTTAAATTTTAAATTTTAAATTTTAAATTTTAAATTTTAAATTTTAAATTTTAAATTTTAAATTTTAAATTTTAAATTTTAAATTTTAAATTTTAAATTTTAAATTTTAAATTTTAAATTTTAAATTTTAAATTTTAAATTTTAAATTTTAAATTTTAAATTTTAAATTTTAAATTTTAAATTTTAAATTTTAAATTTTAAATTTTAAATTTTAAATTTTAAATTTTAAATTTTAAATTTTAAATTTTAAATTTTAAATTTTAAATTTTAAATTTTAAATTTTAAATTTTAAATTTTAAATTTTAAATTTTAAATTTTAAATTTTAAATTTTAAATTTTAAATTTTAAATTTTAAATTTTAAATTTTAAATTTTAAATTTTAAATTTTAAATTTTAAATTTTAAATTTTAAATTTTAAATTTTAAATTTTAAATTTTAAATTTTAAATTTTAAATTTTAAATTTTAAATTTTAAATTTTAAATTTTAAATTTTAAATTTTAAATTTTAAATTTTAAATTTTAAATTTTAAATTTTAAATTTTAAATTTTAAATTTTAAATTTTAAATTTTAAATTTTAAATTTTAAATTTTAAATTTTAAATTTTAAATTTTAAATTTTAAATTTTAAATTTTAAATTTTAAATTTTAAATTGTACTACTGGTACTACCACAGCCACCAATTAATTTGGGTCAGTGCCGGGTGGCGTGGAAGAAGGTGTCTTTGTTGTAGCTCTCTTGCGGTTTGTACTAAAATATTGTTACAAATGCTATAACGATGGCGTGCGGTTAAAAAAAGTTGTTGGCAAACAATTACAAGTTAGGTTAGGTTAGGTTGAAGTGACTGCTATCGCACAATTAGGCCAGCAGTGGCCCGTTGTGATACAACAGGATCCCATCTCCCCATTACACCACTCTGGTTGAAACCAACCAGAGCTATTTATATAGCGTAATAAATCTCGCACTCCACAGTCCGCGAGTTCCGAAAGGCTGTCCATACCGTACACACCCAAATACTTATGCCTTCTGTATGATAGCGCCGGACAAGAGCATAGGAAGTGTTCCAAAGTCTCCTCCTCCTCTTCGTCCATGCAACTTCTACAAAAGTCATTCGTCTGTGTCCCCAGCCTTCTCGCATGCTCCCCAAAAAGGCAGTGACCTGTCATTATCCCTACGACCCATCCTATTTCTTGTCTTCCCAGGGATATTAGTAACTTAGAGCGCCGCAAGTCCAGGTTTGGCCAAACCTGCTTTGCTACCCTGCACGTGAGAGTGTTGGTCCACCTCTCATTTGTCAAGGCGATTGCCTTTTTACTGAGCGCCCATTTTAGCACTGCCATAGGCCTCCCCAGACCTACCATTTCCGGCTGCATGTGGAGAGTCGTACCGTACCTAGCTAGTTCCTCCACCCTGCCGTTCTCCGTGACGTCCGAGTGATCCGGGACCCAGATTATTTGGATGCTGAAATATTCGCTCATCTCGTTAAGAGATGATCGCCAATCCAGCGCCACCCGCGACTTCAGACAAACGCCGCAAGTGACTTGATCGCTGCCTGACTGTCCACATAAATTGCGATATCCCTCCCGGATACCACATTATGCTTCAACCATGTCATGACTTGCCCGATCGCCACCACTTCAGCCTGGTACACGCTGCAGTACTCAGGGAGACGAACAGAAATATTAACATTAAGTTTATCACAGAAGACTCCGGCTCCTACCTTATCGTTTAGCCTCGAGCCGTCCGTGAAAAATTGCACTGCCTCGTTTTCCAGGATTGATCCGTTTCTCCAGGATTCCCTTGAGGGAAAGATGGTACGGAAACCCTTATCGAAGCACAACGTTGGTGTAATATAATCCAGATTCGCCAGTTCTTCGCCAGCGAATCTACCTATCGTCGAGTGTCCCACCTGAAGACACTTCCACTGAGAGACAGCCAAGAGTCTCGTAGCCACGTTGGCTGCCATCTGTTTACCATAAAGGTCGATTGGAATAAGTTGGAACATAACCTCTAAAGCGCGTGTAGGTGTTGTCCTAAGCGCCCCGCTTATAAGCATACAGGCCGTTCTTTGTACCTTCTCCATCATACCTCTATATGTTACCTTATCTAGAGCTGGTCACCAAATGCCCACCCCGTACATTAGCACAGGTCTTACCACGGAGGTATAGAGCCAGTATACCAGCTCCGGTTTCAAGCTCCATCTCTTACCTATAGCGTTCCTACACGAGTATAAGGCAACAATAGCCTTATTCACCCTTTCCAAAGTGTTAGGTTTCCAGCTGAGATTACTATCAAAGATTATGCCCAGAAATCTCGCTCGGTCAGTAAAAACTAGTTCGCTGCCGTTTATTATAGGAAGGCTAACCACCGGAATTTTTTATTTCCTAGTAAATAGTACCAGCTCTGTTTTGGAAGGGTTAATCCCCAATCCACACTTGCTGGCCCATTTCGTAATGATCAGGAGTGCATTCTGCATAACATCCCTAATCGTATCTAGACATTTGCCTGAGACAGCTATCGCTACATCATCAGCATATGCTACAACCCCTATCCCCTCTCTCTCTAGTTCCAGCAGCAATTCATTAATCACTGCACTCCAGAGAATGGGGGACATTACACCTCCTTGTGGGGTTCCTCTAACCACCCGTCTTCTAATCTTGGACTCTCCCAGCTCCGAGGTAATAGTCCTGCTTACCAGCATCTGATTTATTAACCTACTTATAGAGCAGTCCACCTTCAAAAAAGACTCCTTCCATGATCGCCTCCGTTTTTACATTATTAAAAGCACCCTCAATATCGAGAAATGCTACCATGTAAAACTCTTGCAAGTAAATTGATTTCTCAATTGTGCGTACTAGATCGTGCAGAGCTGTGTCCACCGACTTTCCCTTACAGTACGCATGCTGCGACATTGCCCAATTCCTGGGTTCAATTCTTGATCGAATAAACACATCTATCAACCTTTCCAGGGTTTTCAGCAGAAAGGATGATAGAGTTATAGGCCTCAAGTCCTTTGGATGAGCATGTGAGCTCTTTCCCGATTTCGGGATAAAGACTACTTTGACCTCTGTCCAATTCCTAGGAATATAGACAAGTTTCAGACATCCCCTGAAGATAACCTCTAGCCAGGGGATGATGGCTGCCGAGTTTTTTTGAATCTCTGCTGGTATAATCTGATCCGGGCCCGCCGATTTATAAGGCTTAACACCCTGCAGCGCCCACCTGATCCGATCTCTATCCAATATGCCCTCCATATCTATTGGAGGTGTTCCTCGATGAGCTCCAGGCTCCATCGAGTCATCAAAGCTTCCCGGAAAGTGGGTATCGATGAGAAGCTCCAACGATTCCGCACTTGAAAGCTGTCCATGACTCGTCTGGTCTAATTAAGTAACTAGGACTAGTGGGTTAGTGGGTTAGTAGATGGAATCTTCCTAAGACGGGAAGTCTCAGAGACTTCTTCCATTCTACCACAGAAGAGTCTCCAAGATCCCCTCTGTGCCTTCCTCAATTCTTTTTTGTACTTTCTTAGGTTCTCCTTATAGGAGTCCCAGTCCCGTACATGCCTCGTGTTCTTTGCCTTATTAAAGGCTGTCCTACACGCCTTCCGAAAGGTCTCCAACTCCATGGACCACCATGTCGGTTTCTGCCTGCCCCTTGGCTTTATCAGGGGGCAAGTAGCATTAAAGGAAAGATTGCATGCTTTTGTGACAACATCCACAATGCAATTCAATTCTTCCACTGTCTCCGGAGGTCCGGGGACCTCCGGCAATAGTTCCTCCAACACCTCCCTATATTTCTCCCAGTTTGTCCTTCTAGGATTCCTGAACGGCTTCTGGGTACCCGGGTGTACATATGTTAAGGTTATAAGTTTTATATTTGATCAGAGAATGAGTGCTCTTCGCCACTCTCCATCCCCTAATCAATTGAAAAATAGTATCCGAGGCGAGGGTCACATCTAGAACCTCCTGCCGATTACTAATGATAAATGTCGGTTCCTGCCCAACATTGCAGACTGAAAGGTTAGTATTCAATAAGTAATCAAAAAATAACTCACCCTCTCATTAATATCAGTGCTCCCCAAAATTGTGTGATGCGCGTTTGCATCACATCCGAGTATCACACCAATCCTATTTTTCCTTGCTTCTCGGATCAGGTCCCCCAGATTATTTTCGGGATCTCCTTCTCCCGATCCATATACGCAGAGACCAGCCAAAACTTGTATCTGCCAACCTCCATACTGATCGCAGTAACGTCACCACTACTGTATTGAGAAAGTAGAAACATTTTTAAAGTATTTTTCACTAAAATGCAAGATCTTATCTTCTCAGAGTTACTTGAGCACAAAGTTGTATACCCTCTCACCTTAAGGCCACAGATCCTGTTTTTGTTAATCCAAGGTTCCTGGATTAACACTAGCTCCTCTCCTGATCTAGTCAGTCTGAGAACGAGAGCCGCCGAAGCAGCCTTCGAATGGTGAAGATTAATCTGCACAATATTAATCACCATGCGATATCTCACTTACCTCTTCATGCATTCCCTGTTTCAGGCTAATGCTACCTTCCTCCGGGGGGCCGCTAGTATCTGCCGTGTCGCCCCCCATAATTAATGCTTCGCTGCCTTGAGAATCCCCAGCCTCTCTTCGTTCAGATTCCGACAGGGTGTCCCCATCGGATCCAAGCGAGAGAAGGCCGCCTCTCTCCAATAGCAGCCCCACGTCATCGTCTGTTATAACCCCATGCGCTTGCTCGACTGTCTGCCGCTGGGTCCGTCCGACGTCCACCACCGGCCCGTCCTCCGAGCGCATGCCTACCTCATCTTTTTTAAAAACGTTGAGAGTGATCGACCCGAAACGGAAGCTGATCACCCCCTTTGTCTCTGCCAGGGGAGTAAGGGACTCCTTATTGAGCAGCATGATTGCCATTCTGAAGCCCCCTTTAGCCTCCTCCTGTTTGACAATCTTCCAATCTTTCGTTGGAAGATTTGCATTACTTGCCTGAATAATCTCAAGGATCTAACCAGACTCGGAATTTCTTCCTTTCGAACTGCCTCAAGCCTCGCGCCTTCCCATACCTCACCTACTTCGGCTATTGCCTTTTTATAAAGATCCACCGATCTTTGATCCGAGCACGCAGTTAACTTTACGCGCCCTTGATGCCATCCCGCATCTCTACAGAATGGAGGGGGTCCTGGATTTTCTCTCAGAACCCTGATGAAAATGGAGTTTAGTGCATTATACACTTCCCTCCACTTTCCAGCCGTGATGCTCCCATCTTCTTGACTTCTGTCAATTACCGCTAGCACCAGTACGTTCTCCTTTACTATTTCACTGAACAATTTCGGTTTTTCCTTTGGATCTCCCGATATCGCTCCAGTGACGGTCTTGGCTCGTTTACTGTCGCCCACTTCGAGTTCATCCTGGGACCTCTGCCTTTTAGGCACAAGGACCCTATCCGAACTCAGGGGTTGCAGCCAGTTTATCCAGAATTTTATGCGCCGACCGTTTCTCACTGTATCGTCGCTTTGCAGGAGGGATCCCTCCCGATCCCCCGCTCTCTTGCCTGGCATTGGTATCGCTGACTCCTGGCTTTGGTGCCATGGTGCAACTTACCCATGCCACTGATGAGGTAGCTCCACCTTTAAGGTAAGAGCCACTTTCTTCCTTCATTGTTTCCGGTTTTTCAAGGGTACCGGCTCCCTTATTTTTATTTTTTAAATCATCCATAGTATTCCCACGAGTGTCGGAGAAATACTGGTCCACCTGCGCAGAAATCCGTATACGCAGGTAAGGCTAAATACAACTGGAGGTAGCCAGGTATCCAGAGGGCTCCGTTAACGACTGGGCTTTGTTAAATGGGCCCCCAGCCTGGCTGATCATCAGCACGGGTCGCATAACACCTTAATCCAGCCCATTGGCTCACCAAGCATCACATCCCAGCACCCCTGCCCCTATTCATCTTTCACTCAACCATTCACCCATCCATATGGATATCCCAAACCAATAGGACCCATTCGATTCAAGGGGGTAACCCGTTTAAAGGGGCCCCTCACTCACTACCTGGAGACCCCGGAAAATGTGACGCTCAGTTTGCCTGTGGTTATTAGTTGATGGTTTTATGGCGCCATCAGTTCGCCATTCCATACCGGGTATCATAGGCACTCAGAATTTATTAAACTGAGGTTAACCACTCCCCAGTTTCCTGAGACTCTCCTTCCAGCAGGGCAATTACAAGTTAGATAAATCGATTTAAATTCTAAAAGACGACATCCATGGCTTTTGTGAAGCAAATCAAATTACATAAACAGCAGTCATATATTTCAAAGTATGTAAATGAAATATACGCTTGGATCGATTCCAAAATAGTGATGGATTGGAGAATTCCTGATATAGGTAAAAAAAAATCTATAATTTGATACCTAACTATTGGAATAATTTCAAATAACACTACCATAAACTACAAAAACAAAAAGTGCACATATTTTATTTTTAGATAGAACCACCAAATATGAATTTTAATATAAATTTTATACAAAATTTATCATTTTCAATAAAACCGATAAAAAATCTCAGCCGTATAATGTGTCCGATTCTCGCATAAATATACAAAACCTACACACCAAATAATAGTTAACCACAAACCAAATTGTAGTTTTATAATTAACAATGTTTGTGCGCACATATAATAGTTATATTCACATGTTGATAAAAAAATCGACAAAAACATATCGGAAATGTTTAAATCGATAAAATTTATTCCAAAAACTTCGACAAACTATTTTAGCATTTAGTTATGTATTCGTTCTATATACCGTCGTCGTTGTCTTCCCTATTGGGAGTTAATTAGATTTTGAAATAATTTTGATCAGTTTTTTTTTGTTTATTCCTGTTATAAATAAAACATAGATAGAGTAGGTATATTTTCGATTAGTCATTACAACTATCAATGTAATTGACGGTTTAGTTGAGGGTAAATATACAACGAATAAAATTAAGTTTCATATACATAAAATAATGCTTGTTTTATAAACAATCGTAATTTTCGGATAAATTGATGAGGCACAGTAAACTTTTCGTTATGTGTACACATATGATATGTAGGTACGTAACGTACACAAACATAATTTAACTTTTAATGTTTAATTAGTTTAGTTTTGGGCATAGGGGTGGGGTTGAAACGTTTCACTCACAATTAAATCTCACAAACTTCAAAAACATTGATTACCTGTAAATCAGAATGGAAATTAATTAGATTATTTAATATGAAACGTATCCAGCACAACAAATCCCTTGAGGTAATACTCATGTGCATTTATTATGTTAAGAAAATTAATAATTATATATTACTACTCATACTCAAACCACCACTATTGAGTTTTATTATTTTCAAATTAAATTATTTTAACATAAAAATAAATTAATTTAAATATGGAAAAATAAAATGTTTCATCGATTTTAATTTCTAATTAAATCTAAATATAACATTGTGTATGATGTTTGTACAGAGTATGTAGATGTAGTAAATAAATGTTCTGTTTTCATTTTATTGTTTAAAAATTTAAAACGATTTTAGGCTAGACCTAACCGTTTAACAAAAATAACCAAAATATTTAACCAGAATTTGTAATTATACTCTTGTTATTATATTTCAGGCGAGGGGGTTACTTTTTTAATTGCAAAATATATATTTTTAATTAAATTGATAAAAATTCTAATTTTGGTCGTGTTATAAATAGTTTTTGTTTGATAATTTGTTATCAATATGGGTTTTTATGCACCGGCTAGATTAGGAAGGTAAAATATGTAATGTAGGGTTATTATTTAATTAAATTAAATTATCAGATTACAAATATAATTTTTTACTAGAAATCCTACGACCTCTATGGACCCCGTCATACATGTTTCGTTGTTGGGAATCAAACTTTTACATAAAAAGCTTTATTAAAAATTGTAAAATATAAAAATGATACTTGCTGTCTCTATTTCTATAAACAATACCAATGTTGAAAGAAATATTTGCTTATATTTAGTTTATTCTATTAGGAATACTTATTTGTTCACAACATTTCGAGTAAATTTTCTTACATACAATTATTTCAAAGAAATTGAGTGAGTTCTGTTTTATCAAAATTCGAAATCGTTGAACTTTTCATAAATAAATTATAAATAATTTTTTTTATAAATATTGGGCTATATTACCAGAGCTGCTGCATAAATAAAAGCCTCCAGTATTAAATGTAGTGTTTACTAATTTCAAACTAAGATACATACAATTTTTTCTTTGCTAAGGAACTACCTACATATGCATATGCGAAAACGATTATTTTCATTTACTATTTAAGTTTGTCTGAATTATGAGCTGTTGGTTTGCTTTTAATGTTTTGTGCTTTTAATTTCCTACTGAAAATCGTCTTACAAAATAAGGTATTTCTGAACATTGAAAAGTTGTTGTTTTTGTAATATACACTCATAAATCGAAATTTATAAACAATAATAATTTTTTTCATTGCCTTCATTTAAATTTGAGTTCCAACAGCTTTCTATTACTTGAGTCAAAAGAATTGAAATCCTATCAAAAATGACCAAACATTCTTTATATCCAAATATTGGATTATTTGAGTTGCGGGTTTGTTGTTTAATGTTTATTGAATCTAACATGAGCTTGCAATTTTGATGAATAAAGCATACGTACACACTATGAAACCCAGTTTTCCTCTCAATAGGACAGTGTTTAGAACGTAATTTGAAAAAGCAAGAGGAACATCCATTTTGGCACTTTCAATTTTATAATCCATTTACATATATATAAATATTATCATTCAATCCAGGAATAATTCTGCTATCGGAATCGCTGTTATAAAATTCTTCAACTTATCAATTGTGATCATTAATAATGTTGTACCTACCTTAGCAGTAGTACCAGCTAGAATGCTTTCTTAGTTTTAAGTTGTTTACCATCCAATTTGACGGAGCTAAGTCAACATTTTTAGTTTCAGACGATCGTTGTTTTTAATATTTGTGTGGTTTGGCGACGCTTCAGCCATCGCAAATTACGTGAAACTGCTTTTGAGAAAAGTTTTTTGAGGTAAGAATGAACTCACAGCTTTTAGCCAAAAGTGAGGTTTTATTTTGGTTAAGCGATGAAAAATACGTCGGAATAAGCCCATTCTAGAATCTTGCGACGCCTTCAGTGATCACGTAAAACTGTTTTTTTTTTGGAAATTATGAAAGTTAGGAGTGAACTGCGGAGCTTTTGATCAAACAAAAGGTTAAATTCGTGTTCAGCGATCAAAATTACATCGGAATCGCTCATTCCAAATTTTTGTTGCGACGCCTTCATTGATCACAAACTATGTATAACTATTTTTTTTTTTGAAGTTTTTGAGGTTAACAATAAACTGCATAGCTTTGAACCAACGATGAAAAACACTTCGAAATAGGCTCATTCCAGACGTTTGTGAAGCCTCAAGTGATCGCAAACTACGGCAAATTTATTTTTGAGGAGGTTTTACATGTTAGGGATGTATTGCTAGGCTTTTGGTTATAGGTAGGATTGAGTTGGTATATAGCGATGAAAATACCTTGAAATAGGCTCATTTAAAAAATTTGTGACCACATGACTGTTTTGAAGCTAATTAAAATTGCTCGCTTAAGGTGATGTCCGCTACTTAAAGCCACCATATTGATCAGCCATTTTAAATTTTTGTAGTAGGCCAGACGACACGAAAAATACGTTTCTTAAGCTTTATTTCGCATTTTTTAATACATTTCTACGACAAATATAATTTTTGTCCAGTTGACAGAAAACATCACTTTAATATTTTATTAATTCGGTTTTAATTTAATATTTCAATACATATTTTAATAATTAATAAAATTTTCAATTTTCAATTTTTAATTTTTAATTTTTAATTTTTAATTTTTAATTTTTAATTTTTAATTTTTAATTTTTAATTTTTAATTTTTAATTTTTAATTTTTAATTTTTAATTTTTAATTTTTAATTTTTAATTTTTAATTTTTAATTTTTAATTTTTAATTTTTAATTTTTAATTTTTAATTTTTAATTTTTAATTTTTAATTTTTAATTTTTAATTTTTAATTTTTAATTTTTAATTTTTAATTTTTAATTTTTAATTTTTAATTTTTAATTTTTAATTTTTAATTTTTAATTTTTAATTTTTAATTTTTAATTTTTAATTTTTAATTTTTAATTTTTAATTTTTAATTTTTAATTTTTAATTTTTAATTTTTAATTTTTAATTTTTAATTTTTAATTTTTAATTTTTAATTTTTAATTTTTAATTTTTAATTTTTAATTTTTAATTTTTAATTTTTAATTTTTAATTTTTAATTTTTAATTTTTAATTTTTAATTTTTAATTTTTAATTTTTAATTTTTAATTTTTAATTTTTAATTTTTAATTTTTAATTTTTAATTTTTAATTTTTAATTTTTAATTTTTAATTTTTAATTTTTAATTTTTAATTTTTAATTTTTAATTTTTAATTTTTAATTTTTAATTTTTAATTTTTAATTTTTAATTTTTAATTTTTAATTTTTAATTTTTAATTTTTAATTTTTAATTTTTAATTTTTAATTTTTAATTTTTAATTTTTAATTTTTAATTTTTAATTTTTAATTTTTAATTTTTAATTTTTAATTTTTAATTTTTAATTTTTAATTTTTAATTTTTAATTTTTAATTTTTAATTTTTAATTTTTAATTTTTAATTTTTAATTTTTAATTTTTAATTTTTAATTTTTAATTTTTAATTTTTAATTTTTAATTTTTAATTTTTAATGTTTAATTTTTAATTTTTAATCTTTAATTTTTAAATTTCAATTTTTAATTTTTAATTTTTAATTTTTAATTTTTAATTTTTAATTTTTAATTTTTAATTTTTAATTTTTAATTTTTAATTTTTAATTTTTAATTTTTAATTTTTAATTTTTAATTTTTAATTTTTAATTTTTAATTTTTAATTTTTAATTTAAATTTAAAATTTAAAATTTAAAATTTAAAATTTAAAATTTAAAATTTAAAATTTAAAATTTAAAATTTAAAATTTAAAATTTAAAATTTAAAATTTAAAATTTAAAATTTAAAATTTAAAATTTAAAATTTAAAATTTAAAATTTAAAATTTAAAATTTAAAATTTAAAATTTAAAATTTAAAATTTAAAATTTAAAATTTAAAATTTAAAATTTAAAATTTAAAATTTAAAATTTAAAATTTAAAACTTAAAATTTAAAATTTAAAATTTAAAATTTAAAATTTAAAATTTAAAATTTAAAATTTAAAATTTAAAATTTAAAATTTAAAATTTAAAATTTAAAATTTAAAATTTAAAATTTAAAATTTAAAATTTAAAATTGTACTACTGGTATTACTGCCACAACCACAAATTAATTTAGATCAGTGCCGGGTGGCTTGGAAGAAGGTGTCTTTAACCTGATAAATTAAGCTTAAAATTTTGCCTAGGTGACAACGTACACTTGCTCGTAATCTTGGTATTCAAGCACGTCTTGTTCCTCTTCATCTATGTCGACGAGTTTCGTGATCATTTCAACAAATTCAAACATCGTTTGCAACGAGAATCTATCAGCTCCAATTAAAACATCATAGCGGTATTATGTTGAAAATTGGTTTCAAATTAGCGGTATTATGTTGAAAATTGTGCACATCAGAAACTTCTAATATCGCTTGCTCTAAAACTGCTATATCCTCATTAAATTTCGTTCTAAGATGACAGATGCAGATAACCCAGGTTTTCCAAAAATTTTAAAATTTATTGTAGGGCACATTCACATATTGATATTTCTCACTAGATCGTATAAACGCACAAATCCAAAAATTGAGATGAGTTACCATACTACACAACAACTGGATCACAGGTCGTTTTTAAAAAACATTCGTCTAAAACACAATGGGCGACAATTTCATTCTCTCGACTGTTTGAATGCAGTGATTAATGTATGTACATATACGAATTAAGTGGAAAGAGTGTAGAGAGTTTGGAAAATGGAATAATCGTTGTTAATACGAGTGACTATAGAGATAGCAATTCCAACGGAACCAAATACAAAACGCTTTATGCTGTAACTTCTTATCCTAAGAAATAAAATGTATTATAGCTACCTAGGTAAGTACTCCCTATAGCCCAAGTACAAAAAATGGATGATTCTGCGAAACTCTTACCTTGTCGGTCATTGCTTGACTCAATATCTCAAGCAATTTTTATTTCAGAATCTTGTGTGCAAATTCTCCAAATTAAAAAATAAAATTCTGTTATCTCTGTGTATGGGTTAGACCAATTTTAGTCACTATTTCTATTGGTTTATTTAAGGTCACCGTTAAACAAGACCTAATCCCAAAATTTCAAATCGCCGCAGTTGTATTGTTAAAAATCACCAGTAAATTACTCCACTACTTCTATTTCGGTTGAATTTACGGCAAAATCGCCAGATTCTGAGAAAGGAGGATAAACTGGTGTTTTGAGAGTTAGTTTAAAATGTTGATCCTGATATTTTAAAGATACCTTGATTTGAACCAAAAAGAATATCATTTGAATTATCGAATTTTGGAAAAATTATGTACACATTCGTTCTGAAATTCGAAGCTGAAAATTTCAAATATTTCTATGAAAAATGTTTATCGTAATTGGTGTGTGATGATCTGGCAGTCGGTGAAATCCAAACATAGTGAAATCTAAGAATGCATGAAGTCCTTAGCAAATAACAAGTCCCGATATTTTCACTGACTGTTGCTATTACAGTTTAGTTGCTTGGTGGAGATGCTAGCAAAGAAATCATTAATACCCTTTCGTCATAGTGGAAAATGACTAAAATTATTATTTAAATTATTAACGACTAAAATATTGCATATCGGTTTGTAAGAATTAGTTTTTGAGTTTATTTTGGAATTATTTCAGCACTGACCTAAATTAATTTGTGGCTGTGGCGAAGAAAGCCATCCAGCTCTCGAAATTGCAATTTCCTAAATTCTCGGAAATTACGGCGAATTGTTGAACTTCAAAAAAAAAATTATTCATGAAGCGGATTTACCAGATTTTGATTGGTTTCGCTTTCTCAACATATCATTTCTCAAATGGAGGTACTGAGTAAGAATTTCTGGTGAACCACTATGAGACCAATGCGCGCTAATCCACTTGCGTGTTGCACTTTGGAGAAAATTATTCTGCGAGAAAATGTTGAGGTTCCGTATGTTAACAGTATGGCAAACGACACTATAAAATACTCTATTTGGTGACAAAAAACCCGGTAATGATTCCAGTTTGATCACTGAGTTCGGTTTCATCATTTGATGAAGAAATAAAAAAAAGCTGAAACTGCAAGAAGCTCTTGTCGTATCATACTAGTCCCCGCCATTATCAACGTGTTTGATAATCAAGATTCACTAATTCTATACACGTACATTGCTGGATAGTGGAACGTTACTAACTGACGACATCTATAGGAGGAATCTTGTCCTATTGTGCCCAAATTTCTAGACAAATTACCCATTTCTAAAGTTATTCCTTCTAAGATGTCTGGTGTTCTGCCTAGTGTTTCCAATCCGTGATCCCGGGATCCCGAAATCCCGGGATCCCGATCTATTTTATAATCCCGAAATCCCGGGATTAAACAAAAGAAAACCCGGGATTTAAATTCAAAAAAATCAGAAGACCGAATTTTACTTTAATACTAAATTTAATACTGAACTTAGATATTGCACTAAATTTGATGTTGGCAAAACTGATGGAGCAGGATTTCAGCATAAGTCGCGAATTTTTTCGGCTCTTGTTTCAGAATAAAGGAAAGAAGAACTAATTTAAGTGGATTGGCACATTATCTCCACAAACGGAGCAACGATACATTGTATGAGCCCTTAGTCTTCATTCCGTCTACAAACTCGATAAATTTGAAAGCCATGTCGAACTTCCTGGAGAGATTAAATTCGACAAAAAATTATCCTTGGATTCCTATGCCGTTAGCGACATTGAAGAATTATCGAGCGAGGAAGAAATGATTTCAAACCAGCCTTTGGGCATGAGTGATCAATTAAACCAGGCGATGACAGAAGATCCTAAATCTACAAGAAAAGTTTCAAAACCGGAAAGCTTAAGCTTCAAGCTAAAAAAGGAAATGTCATTGTTTGAAAGTGGTGGAAGCAAAGGTGACTATCTGGAAAAAATCTGTAATTTTATTATGACTCTAAAACCAACTAGTATTGAGTCCGAACGAGCATTTTCTGCTGCAGGCCTGATAACTTCAGAACTTTGAAGCAACCTTAAAGGCGAGATAATCGACACATTAAGCTTCCTAAGGGTATATTTTAAGAACAATAGCCAGTAACAAATAAAGAGAAAAATCCTCATTATATGTATATGGTTTATTCTGTAACAATTATGTATATGTTTTAAGATAATATTTCGTATTGGTGTATGTGAATTTACATTACATTATGCTTCAGATGAACTTTTGATTTATACATATAAAAAAACATTTTAATTAAAATCTTAAATTTTACACGGTTACTAGTATTAAACTAATTCTTATTACTAAAATTTAAATCCCGGGGAATCCCGGGATTTCCCGGGATTCAAATTTCGAATCCCGAATCCCGGGATTGATATTTTCCGGGATTTTTGGAAACACTAGTTCTGCCGCATGCAATTTCATCAAAAGAATTTCTAATTCCAGCTGATGCAAAATTGGCTGATCCATTATAGTTAAAGCCCCAGAATGTCGATCTGCTTATTTAAGCCGGGCTATTTTGGGTTATGTTAATTCCTGGGAAAAAGATAACGGGTGAAAATTTTCACCGTATGTACTGCCAGAAACTAAATTTGGATGGAAAATTAGTGGACTACTTCATTTATAGCCAGTCTCTGCCAGAACCGCTCTGACTAGTGCTGCCGATAGATATTCGTCTTATGTTCGCTAGATAAATTAGGTAATATGGAAAAATAAGTACTGTATTTTTATAAGATCGAAACGTATCCTGTTCCAGAAGTGGAAATAAGTCCATAAAACCATGAATATAATGAGTGTTATGCTTTTCGCACTCGCCAACACTAGGCCAATTGCCATTTTCAAAAAATGCATCTTGTGAAAGGAGCTTTATCGTTTTTCGGCTTCATCGGAACTTTATTTAAAAGACGCCAAAAAGGCCGCTTTAAAAAATATTTTGAATTCTTGATCAAAAATTCAAAAATTCGGCGCAAGTTCAATCGAGGAGCTTTTGGGGTAATTTGACAACCACCAAGTGATGTTTACCTTTACCCCTATTCTTCAAACAATACTATGGAGAAAACTGTGAAACGAATCGTCCTTTCGAAATGGTGAGTTTATAACCAAAATTGAGTGTTGACGCCACATTCCAGATGAAATAAACCACGTAGACATCGGTAGCCGTCGTGTTGTGCCGAGCAAGCTTTTCAATTCTAGTCTATGATTCAACGACCTCGAGTTTCTATACCGAAAATTGTTCCTATTGAAAACTGTTCTACTAAGAATACCCAATCAAGATATCACCGACTCATTTAAATTTTCCAGCAACATCAGGGGTATTTGACGAAGCAAGAGAAAAAAGTCGAGTAAGGAGTAGTTTGCAGCTTATTACGATATTTATCCAAATTTGGAGGCCTCCCACTCTGGATGGAGAGTCCACATAGCGATGAATATAAAATTTCTAGTTATTCATTTCCCTAGAATTTTCCAACTACTGTGTCTACAGATGATTTAATTTTAACGTTTACATTGCTCAATTTGCGAATGCAGCTTCGAATAAAGATGACCAAAAATTTGGTTTCTCAAAAATATGTTTTTTCGACTTGTGTGCTACTAAAACCGTTTACATAAAGATTATCTTTTAGCACCTTTGGATCAATACTAAATTTGGTCTCTGGCATGATACTCCTACGTGCGCAATCTATTAGGCAGATTTATTTGGAATGCGGATTGGATCATTTTTCGACTAGCCAGAATTTAGGTTGCAGTGACACATACTTTACTTAATTAAAATATGATAACGAATGAATGCAAAAACTAGGGGATAAATCTATCGGACAGTGGTTAAATTCAAAATTAATCAATTATTTGTTTTTAATAAAAAAAAATATTGTTCGAAATTGTTTTTTATTAATATTCATTAAACAACATCCAATATTAAAAAATTGTTAATAATTTTTTATTAAAAGCGTGCGGTTTTCCAATTTATAGGTCATTAAAATATTGTTAAATATCATAATACATAATTATAAATAAACCTTTAATTAACAACATCAAATTATGTAATTTCAATAATCGTAATTATGATATGTGTACTACATATTTTGAATTATAGGTTGGTTTCAATTCCCCCCATCATCAAATGAAAATTTATTAGCGGAAAGTATTTTTTGTAAATTTTTGCTTTACAATTATAATTGTGAAGCACTGCATAAAGCATTCGATCCTTTAAAATTTGAACGGAATTTATTTTAGTTTGCTATGTCATTATTTTAGTTCAGTCATCTAAAAATATAATTGTTTGAAAACTATTATATATTTATGTATTGTATTTTTGTTTGGTCAATGTATATTTGTGTGTGTGTGTGTGGGAGCATACTGTTTTTGAAATACAACATAAATCAAAAATAATAGACAGACTGAATAAAATATTTAATGGTTTTTTCATAAAATTTTAATTAACGTATTTTAATAAAATATTTTTTTATTTTTATTTATGCAATTTATTGGTTTTGACCCGTTGCGTTTGGTTGCGGAGAATAAATGCAGTTTGGAAATTCCAATAGCTATATCCAACCAACTTAAATTTATTTAATATTCAGAACCACAATTTAATTCTAAAAACTTGGTTATTCAAATACTTTGGATATAGCTGTTATATTTTCCTTTTAATTTAAATTAATCAATATAATGGAAATATATTGTAATGAATTACAATTTGGGTCATTTCATTAGTATTGATATAAATACAAATGCACCTGGAAAATACAATTTAATAATGTTTCGTTTATGGAAGTTATGTATGGAGTGCAGGTACAAAGGGAAAATATTAATGTTTACTTCGTTCAATATAATTACAGGGTGCAGTGACCGTACATCGTAATAAATTATTTATGATTTTTTATTTTGTTTTGCTATAATATAATAAAGTATATTTTAGGGGAATGCAATATTTCTATACTTATGTATATTCGTTTTTAACAACTGTATCCAACGATCAAGTAATATATGGTTTTCTTTTATTATTGAGCCCCTATATTTTCGAACTATGTTGACAAACCAAAATGATTGATTTTTCTTCTTTAATCATATTTCAAAATACTTTCATATTTCCTAAAGAAATCAGGACAATAAAACAAAATTATGTTTTATATTAATATAATCCGCCGCCCAGGTGGATAATATAGAAGCCAAATTTCCAATTATAATTTATGATTATGTGTTTTTAACGCCCTTCATTATTAATATTTCACCCTCATGGAATTTAGTAAATACTAGGTAGAAATATATTTCAAAAAGAATTAAAATATATAATTAAATATTTTATGAGGAAGACAATTGGTAGAATCTCTTAACTCAGTACAATCTTCATTATGATAATACAAGTTTAAACTTCTAAAGTTCTTGATTCTACAAGTTCTACATTAAATAACATTCCTTTTGATTTACTATTTAAATTCATTTGACGATTTGTAAACCAGATACGATATTTAACCAAATCAGTATTCATTTGGCGCTCAAACTCGTCCAAGCAAGGTTATCTGCAAATGGCACAACTTTACCACATTAATCTAAATCAAAAGATGATTTTATATAAATTAGGAAAATCAGAGGTCTAAGAACAGAGTGTTGAGGTACCCCAGAAAGAAATTTCTTAAATTAGCTGGTATGAACAATTACATATTTTTACATGCTGAAATCTATTTTATAGGTAAGATTTCAGCCAGTTATACATAAATCCGCTAAATTCGATTTGCCCTAATTTATTCAATAATAGCCAATAGTTGATTCATTGATTATATCAAATGCTTTAGATATATACCAAGAAACAGAACTCCAACTATCTTCAAAATGCCAAAAGCGTCCTCAGCACTCCGGTTCTTTCAAATTCCGTATTGACAGTCACTTAGAAAATTTACATTATCTAAACCAGGTTATCATTCGACTTTTTATCAACCTTTCAAAAACTTTTGAAAACATTGATAATTGAAAAATTGGGCGATAGTTCGTCATATGTAACCTATGTCTTTCCTATAGAGAGGAATAACTTTAGCAAATTTTAAAACATGGGGAAAGGTACAATAAATCGCACTACCATCAAATATATATGAAAGTATGTAGAAAATACTCATAGCCGATTGTTTTAAAATAGTAGAATTAATTCCGTCGTATCCTTCAGATTTTTTGTTGTTTAAATCAGATATTGTGCAAAGTAATTCCTCAGGAGTGATTTTATTGAATCGAAACGATTCATTTTGTCATTTAACATAACAGTTCACGGCAGATGAACGAGTATCATGTATAGTTTCTGTACTGCTCCTTTGGATGTGCTAATGAAATGACTATTGAATAAATTGCAGATATCCAAAGGATTGGTAATTAAATTTCATTGATCATATTCATCAATTATGGAAGAAACTTCTTTTTTAGCACCAGTTGGGTGATCAGGTAAGCAAGCAATGCATACAAATTCGCACGGACCTACATGATTTCGATCCTTATTGCCTCTTATTCCTTTCCGCCTCGTAGTTAGGAAATTTCGTACCTTGCATGACCTCGTTTAATTATTAATTTAAGAAATTAGAAAAAGAAAATACATATTTGACTATTTTATTAATATGGAATTTTATATAAAGGTACCTCACTTTCATTGATCCAGATTTCGGTTAAGAATATTATGTCTGGAACAATAGAAAAGCTAGGCAAATTTACCAGAAGCAAATTAACATTTCACCGCATACTTCTTATATTAAAATGTTTTTTCCAGCGACTAATGGAACAACTATCTTTTGACATCGAGTTTGTGCAGTATATCATGATGATGACATAATTTCTGGCCAAAAAGACCCATGAACTTATAAGAAACCTGAATCCTAAGTAGATTGGAAAAAAAATGGTTTTCGATGCCGATTAGATAAATGTGAGTTCACAAAATCTATCAAATTTCAATAAACGAAACCGCAAGAGGAATCATTTAATAGTAATGTGGATTATCCGATCATCCCAGCTACGAGTGCCTCAGCATATAGTATTGGAGCCGTTATATCCCATCGATACAGTTGGCGTGTATAAATCATAACTTGATGATTATCCAATAAATTCCGATATTCGAAAAACATATACGAAGTTTTATACGACAAAATATCGTACTCACCGTATTGTAGACGCAGAAATATTTTTTACTATTTTAACGATATTACCTTTTTACAGACAGGATACCATACCCGAGTTACCATTCCTGAAACTATACATAGAAAGATTCTAGCACTAATCTATAAAGGACATTGCGGTACAACTGGATTGAAGCAGATAGCACGTCAATACTGTGGGTGGCCATCGCCCGATCATGATATTGAGGCAATAGTCGAAAATTGTGAAAATAGCCAATTCAACGTCAGTGCACCGATAAAAGAATATACCAGTTGACCAACTCTAAATGTACCTTGGAAAGTTTACACATCGATTAGGCGGGACCTTTCATCAGTTAAATGGGGTTGGACTGTGTTAATGCTTACGCTAAATATCTATTGATCATTGTGTTTAATTACCAGCAATTTTATCTGCAATCATCCAATTTGGGAAGGAAAATTCTTCTTAATTTTCAGTGATTTTGGTTGGTTGAAATTGCGGATGAATATTTATCCGCAAATTATCTGCGGCCGCCTTGAAACGAGAAACACAGATTTTTGTACAACTCTGAAACTGAATAAAAGATATAATTAGTTGTTCGAGAAACAGCACCGAGCGAGTATACAAACATCATATTAAAACATTTTGTAGCGGTAGAAACGAGTGAGGTTATTTCGAATCAAAACATGTCTTACAAAGCAACGAGAAAATATAGGAAATACATATTTCGAAAATATTAACTTGTACAATATAAAGTAAAATATTTTGAAAAAAGCAACGTGGGAAGCATAACCCTAAATTATTAACATTATCAACTGGAGTGAGCGCATTGGAGAATCCACTGATTTCGCCAGCAGTGGATTCATATGTGAGTTTTTGATCTTGTTAAATTTTGTTAATTTGAGTTAATACGAACCTAACGTAAAATTTGTTATATTTTATAAAAATATTATCACGATTTGTAAACGTAAAGCAATATTAAATGGTTTGTTGTTATAGCTTTTTTTTACGACGCTGCCATCTATTAGTGAGTAGTGATCTTGACATGCATTGATTTTGATTTTACTTTTTTGTTGTTGTCCGGCAGTATAATTAAATTCAGTCTTAACAAATTATCGGCAATTGACAAATGCAGCGGTGTCCCCAGCGGACAATAGTGAAGTATGTGATAGGCTGTAACAAAAATTTGCTATATGAAGTTATATGGAAATATTGTCTACTTAAACTACATTTTTATTTATGAAAATTGTAATGATTGGAAAATTAAATTAATCCCATATGTAGTTTAAATTGTGATTTTAGTATATCTGATTCATTTGGGACATTTTATTCATTTTAAATATTAGAAAGTTGTACTTAAAAATTGCAGAAATTTAATGTTAAACTCACTATAAATATATATTTCGGCCACTAAACAGTTTTGGAGGTTTATTAGACCACAGTTGCTACGCTTTGACTTATTAATACAATCTAAAATTTAATATTTTTAAAACATTTATGTTTTTGGTAACACTAGTTTATTTTGAAATTTCTGCAATTTTTAAGGACAAGTTTCTCATATTTAGAATGATAAGAATGTCACAAATAAATCAGATATACAAAAATCACACTTTAAACTACATATGGGTATAATTCAATTTTCCAATCAATACAATTTTCATAAATAAAAATGTAATTTAAATAGACAATATTTCCATATAACTTCATATAGCAAATTTTTGTTACAGTCTATCACATATTTTACTTTTGTCCGCTTAAGGCGCTTTTTATAATTTTGCATTCGTCAATAGGTATATCGAATACTTAAAAGTTAGTCATTTGTTTACGAGAATAGTTGCGAAAGCAAAAACACAGTTTCACAAAAGATTCGGGTATATCAAAAAACGATTAACAAACATTGTCAATTTTTTAGGCACAAACGGAAATCCAGCGGTTATTTTAGACTGGATTCCTTCGAAAATGTATTTTTATATTTCGAATCTATAGCGAATACATTGGTAGAATGTCTAACGGAAAACGGTTTTGACAAAAATCACCAAATTGACATCAGTAGTTTTGAAGACAAATACCATAAATTAAAATCTCAAATTTTCAGGCACTAAGAATCAAAGTCACAACGTATATGTCAACGTTGACTGGTCCAAGATCATGTATTAAATTGCCCGAAAAAATATTCCCTACTTTGACGGTGATACGTTAAAGTGGGTAATATTGAAATATATTTTTGAAGCAGTAATTCAGCGCTCACTGATATCGTAAAATTCATTTATCTTCAGAAGAGCCTGATTGGTGAGGCAAAACAGTCATTTGGGGAATATAGAGATATCTGAAGCTAGTTATAAACGGGCTTAGGTAGAACTTTTATAGTGATTTCACAATCCCAGAATTATCATTGAAAAATATATTGAAGAATTAATAGATTTACAACCAATTCAAAATTGCGACAGCACACACTTGAAGCATGGGAAATAGCATTTGACAAATGCTCAGAGATTGTGGTTATTCGACTCGTTATTCGAAAATTGGACAAAGAATCTATTAAAGCGTGGGAGAAAAAAGTTTCGTCTAAGGAACTAACAAGATGGGCAGAGTATTAGACTCGATAACAAATTCTAATAATTACAGCGTCAAAACAATTACGAGTGGTACCTTTGGCAACACAATAAATCGTAATTTCAAAAAACGAAACTTATGCAACAAAAAGCATTACGAGCCCTTACATCTCGACCAACGATTCACAAATTCATGTAGTAGCAACAATCAAAAAAATTAAGCAATTAATATCAATATCAGCACTGATGAGCAATGAATATCAGTCAAGAATACTGATCAAACACAATTCTCTTCAGATATTAACAAAACCAATCAATTCGACAAGTTTAATCATCAAAAAGGAATGGAGACGTTACCAATTGGGAGTCCGATTTTGGATAGGATGAAAATTACCTAATTTTCGAGCATTTCGGGGCAATGGAGAACCACCGACTAAGGAAAGTACGCCAAATTAAATCCTGAGTAGATCAACGTGACCAAAAACTAAAACTGTACGATTTGAACATCCAAATTAATTAATTTTTTAAACTAAATTTATAAGGTTCTAATGCCCTTTTAATTATCCTAATTTAAGTTATCAAGTTTTTATTTTGTATACTTTCATAAATACAAAAGTTACAAAATTTGTTAATTCAAATACGTTCTGCTCGGAAAACAGCGTTGCTGAACGAAAAACGTCACAAAATGAATAGAAAATTGGCTAAATGGCATAAACCTTAAAACAACTAACAATAACAAAATTATCTATATAAATTAGAAATGATGACATTATCGTATAATAACCAGATCACTAACCAGATCAACTTCAAAATGATTATGGTAATTATAATTAGTGATATGCCTGAATACCTTCTGGGGGTCTTTCATTGATTTAAACGGTTGCCCCAATAGAAGTGGAAGCTAGTTTTTTTATCCCTACACCAGGAATGGAAAAATTAAATGTTTGAAAAACAAAGTTAACTATTCTACAATCTGGAAGTTGAAATTTCAAAAACTGCAATCCTATATCGCTCATTAAAAGGTTATTTTCCATTATAACTCAATTTATTTGCATGGATATCAAAATCGAGTGATTTAACCAGAGGATGTAATTTGTCAATAGATTGTCAATTATTGCCTACTCATGATCAAGAATTCATCGCTTACTGCAATGGTGACCTCACACCACATTGGAAAAGCTAACATAAACATCGGAGGTTAGCAGCTTTCTCAACTTTGTCAATTATCAGGTCAATGATGCGAATTGTGACGGACAATGGGAAGAAAATGGTGGACCTAGTAAGGGTGCTCGTCCCAGATCACATGCACATCAGACTTTATAATCGAACCAATTAATTATATTCCCCTAACGATTATTTTCGATTTTAATCCGGCTTCCAAAATGCGATCCTGCGGTATTATGATTTGTAATTTTTTTCAATGTTCAGTAGTTACGTTAATAAAGTTTGTTGTTGTATAATTGAAAGTTTTTCTTAACTTGATGTAAGTGAGAAGGCAGGATATAGGCGATTAATCGGGTTGGTATCGTTATCCAAAATAAAAAAATCCAAAAAAAAAAAAAAAAAAATCCCAAAAACCCAAGTTTTTTAAAAATAACAAATTTCTGAAATATTATTTTAATTCGTGTTATACCTTGGAGGATGGGGGCTGCCACCCCAAACCCCCGCCGTGACGATTTTTTGAAATTCTACAATAATATTCATAGTAATTGAACCATTTTTGAAAAATTTATATTTTTTAATAATAATTCACATACTAAAATAGAAAATTCCTCAAAGCCGCTTAGCATTGGTCCTTTTCGCGCAAGGATGACATGAAATTATGTAGATTCCTCTTGTTTTCATATTTTAGTTATCAAAAATTTATTGGGGTCTTCCCTTTCGATGGGGCAGGTTACTTTGTATTTTTCGGTATTTTTTGGGGATTTTTCCTTTCGGGAATAAGATTATATCCCGATTAATCCGTTCGATGTGGAAAGGTCGAATATCGGAAGGCCGAATGTCGAATGGCCGAATGTGTCGAAAGGTCGAATGTCGAAAAACCGAATGGGTCGAAAGGCCGAATGTGTCGAAAAGCCAAATGTCGTTAAGCTTAATGGGTCAAAAGACCGACACACATTTGTGGTACGAGCTATACAATTCTTTTGATTTGTGTCTGCAATTCAATCCAATACATTCGTCGATGCCATACCAACCCAACGAATTAAGCTAACCCCAAAATATTTTGAAACATTTCTGGTAGAACTATCAGTAGAAGCGATATGAGTGAAACGATTCCTTTGATCTGTATCTGCAAGGTTGACGAAGCAATTTCCATTATAGTAAATGTTAAGATCTCTCATTTTATAAATTTTAATTTTAATTTGGCCCGCATTTTGTAAATCGTATTTCTGGATTTTAGTTTTTCTCAATTTTTTCTTTCTGCATTTTGTTTCGGGATTTTCAGTTTCTGTATTATTTTTTTCTAGATAAGATAGCCAACGCAAAAAAAAAAATTATTTAATTTTCTTTTTTTATTATAATTAATTAATTTCTAATTATATGACAAAAAAAAACGTAAACAATTTTAATATTCAAGGCGATTTACTATAAAACACTTTTTTACAAAAATTTTGATGAAAATATAAATTTTGGTTTTCATAAAAATGAAAATTTTGAAAATTTTCATTCATAAAATTATGAAAAATTAAAATAAATTTTGACACAAACAGCTTTTCGACATTCGGCCTTTCGGCAAAATCGGTTTTTGGACATTCGGATTTTCGATATTCGGCCTTTCGGCGCTTTCGACCTTTCGACATTCGGCCTTTCGATACATTATGGGCTTTCGGCGTTCGGCCTTTCGACATTCGGCCTTTCGGACCTATTGCGATTAATCGACGGCAGGATATTGAGGAGCATTCGTTGCTATCAGTTTCGGTGGTTGTATTCCTAAATCCAAAAAAAAGATCTTAAAGTTACAAAATTCATATTATTTTGATTTTCCAAAAGCCAGAAACCAAATAAAGTAAAACCCAAATATGAAAAATATTTCTATCAATCAAGTCTAAAATGTTAAAATTCCTTGCTTAAAAAAGTTATCTTTTTTGTTGTAGATACCACACTTGATTCTAGCGCAGTAATACTGATCTTTTTTCAGCGCCAGATTTAGGGTCTGCCGCCCTAAGCCAATTGAGAATTTACTGTTTTCCTCTTATTTAATTAATTTTTATTAAAAATACATCAAAAACTCACCCTGCTAACAAAACTTAAACTTACACTTTGCATTTTTTTTATTGCTATATCAATTCATTTAGTTTCTGATGAATATATTTCCAAAGTTTTAAGCCCAACAAAAAGTCATTAAAGTCCCTAGGTAATCACCGAAGTGATCACTCTAAACTCTACTTTTCCAGAACGAAAACTTCGATCAACTTTTTCTCGAAACATGTTTTTTCCGCGCCTTGTAATGTAACTCAAAACGTAATGAACCAATCAACTTTAAATTGTGTATAGATATTCTTTAACTCATCAGCCTTTGCACAGCCCCAAAATCTCATATAAATTATTATATTAAATATTGTTTTAACGATTTGTTTATAAAAAAAGTGTTTTTGTTTTCTTTTTGTCCTCAAATTTTCATCGTTTTTGCTAAATTTCGGAATGACTTATTTTAAGAAAAAAATTTGTTTCGTTAATTTTAGTTAACTACAAGGACCTGGGCGTTCCACAGCGCAAATTCTCAGCCAAGTTCGAGCACCTTTAGTGCCGCTATTTTCTTTTATCATTCATACATTTTTTTTTGTGTTTATTTGAATGCTCTCAATTTTTATAAACAATTATTGAAAAATCTCTTGCCTGGAGGAGGTTAGGTAACGATACTTACCACGGTAGGATAAATGTTAACTACTTTTTAATGAAAAATTAGTTTATTTTTAGTTACTATTAGCCAAGGCCTTTTAGCTCGTCAAACAGTATATCTTGGATTCTGTTCATCTCTTCCTCAGTAGTGACCTTATCGTCACTGAATACTTAGGATTTGCTGGTTTAAATTTAAATTCAGTAAACCGGCATGAAATTTGGAGACATTAGAAAAGATCCTATTTTTCAGAATGGGAAACAATATTTTTGCGATCGGATCTCATAGAATTGTCGATTGGAAATGTATAGAATGCGAATCTAGCGAAAATAAAATGCCCCTTATTATCGTTTACCGGCCCTATCATAGGGGATAGGCAATTATTAGGGACCTCCAAAGTTGATAATTAAAACCTTAAAGAACCTAAATTGATCATTGTCAAAATTTCTTTTAAAAATTAGTATATACCGAGCATAAATCAGATTTTTAATTTTACCGTGATTTGATATAATTTAAATAAAATATTTCGTCCTTAATGAATTCAAGCAGGAGTCCAAATTATGTTAAAAGGTAGCAAACAAATTTAGAAATTATGTCGGGCCTATGAACAAGATCATAACAACTAGTAGGTCATAACAAAATTATCGCTGACTTTTTTCTTGGGAATTTCAAAAATACGAGTTCTGGATCTGGTTAAAAATCCGAAAAGCTTTGATCCTTGATAATCTCAATATAAACGGTATGGCAAATGCTTCTTGCAGAACTAAATAATCCTTGCTTCTATAGTCTTAATTGATAACCAAGAGGAAAACAAACAAACATTTAATAGTATACAATCTGATTGTAACGTTGTTACGAATAGTCGTATCAATATTAATGATTTCAAATGGTAGTCGAAACGAATAATCAAACCCAAATCTTACTGATATTGAAATATTACATAATATCTTGTACGGGCTGACATTATAGTATCCTTATAGTGTCAGTATGGTGTATCACGAATAAAGTATTTTGTTTACCCTAATTGGTTATATATGATTATTCGAATGTAATTGTAATTGTGTAACCTGTTTTTTTTTTTGCAATACGATTGATTTGTTTTGAGAAGAAAAAAAAAGATAATTGAGGCAGTCGGTGCTGAAAATTAAAAGTAAAATCATTAAAGTACATAAAAATATCCGCGTGGATAAAGTTCAGTTTGTGAAGATTACAGAAATCCGACATATTTTTTTTCCTTATGATACTAATATATATATTCTAGTCGGTTTCTTTAAAATCTTACATTTTGTTTTTCTTTTGTTAAAAACTATAAACTAATAAATAATTAAAACTAGTAAATAAATAAATAAATTATGTTAGAAATAAATATAATTATAAGTTTAAAAGCGTAATATAAAGTTAAAGTTACGTTATCTAAAATAAAATTCTGTTAAAGTTATCATGACAGTTAAATGAACGAACTAGAAAAGCATGTGATAATTTGAATTTTATGTTTAAGACTCTAAATAATAAAAACTATAATAAACTTATGAATTAAAACCAAATTATTATAACTAAATTAATCTATTCTAAATTAAAATTAAATAATAATAAAATCAAATTAATAACTAATATTAACATTATAACAGTGTAAAATTGAAAGTGACCTTAAAAGCATGGAATAGTGCGGTTCTCATATTTAATAAATAATAAAAATTTAATAAATTTAATTAATTATGATAAATTAATATAATTTAAAGTCGTGAAACCAGTGATAGTGTGTAGGTATATTGCTTAAAAAAACTTACCAATCAAAATAAAGCAATACTACATACAAGTGGTGAAGTGCGTCCTTGCCTAACATAAAACCGCATTATGAAAATTACGGGGGCAATATAAATAACCCGGTTTATAAGAAAAGGTTATTATTGGTTCCATGTTGCGCCAATACAAATATGGACATGTGCAACAATCAACGTCACATCACTCAACATGCAACTTTAATAAAATTAATTAAGATAAGCTAAAGTTTTTATTTACAAATATTTCTTTATTATATTTTCATTTTAAATAATTACAATCACTATTATTTGTATAATATTGATTTTTTAGAATTAAGTCAGTGGTGTAGGTTTAGTGTAGGGTATCGATTAGGTTATTAGTTTTACTTAATTTCAGTTACTAAATTTAATGAATATAGTTATAGTTTCGTGTATTCACTTTATTTCTCAAAATCATGAAATACAAATGATTTCATATTAGATATTGTGTTAAATCTAATTAAAAAAAAAATGTTACTTTTCTTAATTCTGTTAGTTACGGTGATTATCATGAAGTGAACTGTCGATTTTCGGTAAAGTGAGAATGATGTTCAGCTTCAGGTAGGTAAAATGAGGTAGGTTAAATGTCAGCTAGCTGGTGTATTATTATTATTATTACTTGAGGGCCATGTGGGGGCTCAAGCCACCCCGCACTGCGACCTAAAAGATCTTTTGTGCATAAGCCCTTCTTAATTATCCGTCCAGTCAATATTCAGGCTCTTAATGAACCTGATAATACTGCCTAACGGTACGTGATACATACTATCTGGGCTCATTGCTCTCCCTCCTAGATGTTTTAATTATCCGTCCAGCCAATATTCAGGCTCTTAATGAACCTGATAATACTGCCGACCGGTACGTGATACATGCTATCTGGGCTCATTGCTCTCCCTCCTAGATGTAATAACATTTACTTCTGCTAGAAGAGCGGTAGCATTGGGACTCAAGGACTTCGAGAGGGCAGACCCACTCCCGTATATTCCTATCCGTGCCTCGTCTACCGTTTTGATTTTACTCTTGAGAGTTGCTGGGACATACTATCTGGGCTCATTGCTCTCCCTCCTAGATGTTTACTGTTGGAAGTACTTCTACACGTGATACATACTATCTGGGCTAATTGCTCTCCCTCCTAGATGTCTACTGTAGGAAATACTTCTACACGCGTTACATACTATCTGGGCTCATTGCTCTCCCTCCTAGATGTAATAACATTTACTTCTGCTAGAAAAGCGGTAGCATTGGGACTCAAGGACTTTGAGAGGGCAGACCCACTCCCGTGTATTCCTTCCCGTGCCTCATCTACCGTTTTGATTTGACTCTTGCGAGTTGCTGGGAATAAAAAAAAAAAAGTCGCCTGTAGGTCACCCAGGTTTACTACAGGAAGGCTAAATAAAACTGGAGGGTGCCTGGTATCCAGAGTCCGCATATATAGACTGATTAACCTATCAGCCATTCATCCATCGGCATATGCTGTTCCACCTTAGATTAGGGATTTTTTGTCAAGGTTTTCTCCTTTAGCGCCGTACTTTAGCCTGTCACAAAAGTCTATATTCAGCCTAATGGTTACAGTTACCGGTGGTTGCCACGAGGAGGCAGTACGTACACTTGCGCCTACTGGAAGGTTACGGAGCCCCTTCCAATAGACGCCAAACCACCAGCTAGCTGGTGTAATTCTTTTGATTTTTAGTGTTCTCTGTCCCCTACGGTCATTACTGATCAATTCATGTTCGAGAAAACCCACCCTAAGCTCCTGAGATTCTAGCCAACGCAATCGACCGTAACTCGAACCTCTGAATCGATAAATTCTGATTACAGCCGGTAAAAAAGAAACTTTTTGCCGATTATAACAACGTTTAAAATACTGAAATTATATGTCAAGTAAATTCATACGTTCACCCAAGTTATAAAACAATACCGATTGGGATTGTCTGTAAATGAAATTAGCTGGAAAAGCAATCATTCCTAATAATCACTGATGGCTTGGTGCGCCCGTTTTGAAACTCAAAAGATATCCCGACATTTTTTATTTCCGCGTAACGTTATGTGATACATTTTTATTACATTGTAAATAGTTAATTAGAGTTTAATAAGTCTTGCCGAAATTGTCGACCTCTTTAGGCCAATGTCGCGGGTTTACACAAAAATATTTTAAGCGCTTTGTATAAAATAAAAAATCTTCTCTCTTGATCCATTGTAAATCTGTAGCAAAGTTTTTATTTCATTAGAAAATAGAAGGTACTCTCCTAAATGTAAGCATTCGTCAACAAACCTATTTTCGATATCTTCTTTGAAATGACTTACAAGTAACGTTCCGGGCTTTATGATTTCATTCGAATTTAAGATTTATAATAATGATGGGTAAATAGGGCCTGCCAATAAATCCGAAAATACTTCTTTTGTTCATTACCCTCTGCATTCTATTTGGGCATCGCTAATATTGGCCGTATATTTAAGAATTGCGCTTTTGCTAAAGCTGACAGTTTCAGGATTTTGCATGTGCCTCTCAAAGTAATTTCTGATCACATTTGTGAATAACAAGATTTATGTAAAGCATAAGAAAGGTCAGAGGTAGGATTATTGAATACTGGAATTTAAAGGTATCAGAAAAACAACAATCTAACAGGGTTTTTCAAACAACGAGGAACATCGTATACTGCTCGGCTGAGAGTAAGGCTCCCAATGGGTTCACACTGGTTATATCGAAAATCGATTTCACGTTTCTTCCAGAAAATGTTATTTCGGGGGCTAATCATAATATGCTAGTTAATAATAAATTGTTTTAGTCCAACCTAGAAATATGGCATCCAAAGAATTACGACGGAATGGAAAAATTTGAAGTGCTAACAAATGTTTGTATTTTAAATTTTATCAGCTGAGTTGCCAGTTTTATTGAGTTGTAGCAGTTATAAGGTAACAACGAATCAGAACCTACTAACAAGGATTATCAGAAAGTAGAATTGGATTATAGAAGCAAAGGAATCAAGACTAACCCAACCACGTAGAGGGGCATATTTTGGGGAACCTACCATCACACAAAGAGTTTAATTAGAATCATCGTTGTTAAATCGAAGTTGGAAAGTATAGTAGTTTGCATATAGTACAAAAATCTAGGACAAAATCTAGAGAGTTTTTAATAAAATGTTGTTTATAATTCATAAACTGCTAAATCACAAGCAAGTGCCGTGCATTTTTGGTTTTTTGATTTTGTTGATAGTTTTATCCAAAGTAGATATAAACTTTAAAATGTAGCCTCTTAGTTAGGAACTTCTTTGTAGAGATATTGCTGAATATAAAATTGACTAAAACTTTAGGCAACATCGAGTTCAACAAACGCCTGCTAATTTCTTGTGAAAATTAGTTTTGCTAGGAATATAACCAATCTAATGCAATCCCAATACACTTCTGAATTCAATTCACTATTATTTTTATTGATGCCTGAAGAACCAGTCAGTAACTCGAATAGCGGCATTTCTTTGGTATACTAAATAACAAGTACCGGTTTAGAAGGCTTGGATAACATTATAAAATTCTCAATGTTAAGCAAGTTATGCTGAAGAAATCCAACCAGGCCACAAACAGTTTCTTTAGCACAAGCGGTTAAAGTATTGAAGATATTATAAAATCCCGAATTCAAATTAAGTTCCTTATTTTTCTCTATAACTTACCGTATATTGGACCCACTAAATGATTTTGTCCCAATCAGTTACACAATAAATGTATTATATTAACCATTTTACTTACCATCACAAATAATTTATTTTAATGTTTCAGAATTAAAAGGCGGATGTCGACAAATGGTAATCAAATATTCACAATTTAATACTTTAAAATTACAGTTGGCAAACACGTATACAAAAATCTCACCAACCGAAAAACCACACAATAACACTGTAGGTACTCGTAACTGCATAACAAATACAGTAAAATTTTGTTAAAAATGAAATAATAATAATTTTATTTTTTAACTTAAAAAATCTTTTTTTTTTATTTATTTTAATATTTTTTTCTCATTTTTTTTATTTAAACAAATTGTGAATTTTCTTTTATAATGTTTTGTGCTCTTTTTTGGAAATAATTTTTTATTTTTTTTTTGGTTTTTTAATAAATATTACATTTATTAATATTTATTATTATTTATTTGTCTAGAAAATAAAAACCAACCAATATAAATACATACAATAGGTAATAATAAAATAAAAGTCAACAAAATAAAAATCACGTTTTTTATTTATTTTTTTGTTTTTGTATTTTTTAATAATTATAATAATAATGTAATTTAATTTATTTACAAAATAAATTATAAATTTATTTATTTAATTTATTATGACTAGATATTCATTTTTTTTTTGCATTTTTTCAATTATTTTTTTTTTTGTTTTTTATGAAATTAATATTAATTAATGACCTTAAATACTAAAAATCACAATTTCATTTTTCATTCGTTTTTTATTTTTATTTTTTTTAAATTTAATTTATCAAGATTTTTTTATTTATTATTTATAATATTATTACAGTAATTATTAATATAATTTATTTTATATTTTTATTTTTTGTTTAAGAAAAAAATAAATAAAAATTTTATTTTTTTCTTAATTAATAAATATTTATATATTATAATATAATATAATATAATAATAATTAATTGATTTATTTTACTTTAATATTTTATTTTTTGTATCTATGTATATATAATATTTTATTTTATTTAATATTACACAAAAAGTTTTTTTTTGTCAATTTTCTTTTAATTTTTTGTTTGCTTTTCAATAATATTTCTGCGTACGTGTCTTGTTGTTTGTGAAATAATGTTTATAATAATTTTAATATTTATTTATTAATTATTTTTTTTTTTTTTTACATTTTGATGATTGTCAGTTTTTTTTTATTAAATTAAATTAATTAAACAAAATAATATTTTTTGTTGCACGAGATTTGAAATAAAAAAGGGTGGAAATGTAATTTATTTATTTTTATCATTTTTTTAGTTGTTTATTTGATTGTCGGAGTCAGTGTTGCGAAATGGTACTGATAATATTTTAATGTGATTCAACAATAAACCAGATATCCCTCAAGATGTAATCTCTATTTATGTGTTTCAAAACTTTCGGTCAAAAGCAAGACGATTGACTTTAACTCTTTCTGTAAGCTTTTGAACTTGAGTGTGTTCATAAATAAACCAGATAGCCCTCCAGATGTAATCTCGGAATATGTCAAAATTTCTTAGCCAATCTAAATAAATCTATTGGGATATACTTGTTGCAATTTTGCTTGAAATTTCCGCTGAATTTTTTCTCTCATAAATTCTATTACAATGAAGATTTTGTAATCGTTTGAGTATCTCATTTTGTAATGCTGTTCGTTTAATTTGAATGAAATTACAGTACTGATTGTTATTAACTTAATAATCGAAACCATCTTTGCTAAATAAAAAAATTATTAATTTAAAATTGAGTCGCGTTTTGAACAGGACACCATCATTACAATATGCTTAGGTAGGCCTCCTTACTTTTCACAATTTCACTAATTATAACAATTACAATTTTTGAAAACATAGAAAAATCCAATAGAAAACCAAATAATCGTTTCTTTAATAGATTATTCTCCATTGTAAAAGCACCGTACAACAACAGCATTTATTTTATTCGTAGAGTAAAATACGTGAAGCCGGCTCATTGAAGATTATTTTATGAAAGGAAAGTCTGCATTTGATTATTTGATTTATTTACAAAATTAACCAAAAATCTTTACGGAAGCAGTGCTTCCGTTGCTTACCATGACGCGCCGCCACTGGCTGGTAGGTCATTTGTGTAGCTGTGCTATGTCCCATTATTCTTCCCTGCGGTCTAATACATACGTAGACACCTAACGGGAAACTCCACCCTATTTCCCCGAGACCTGCATGGGTACATTCTGTCAACACAGTAGGTACGCTAGTAGCGTTCGACAAGAGCTAAAAGATGAAGCTGAACGATATCACAAACTTCGATGATTGCAATTTAAAAAAAAATATGTTCATGTGATAAGCCTTATAATAATCTTACCCTGTTCAGCAACTAGCTATACCGCCATTCCAGTAGATCGGCGCGGGAAATGTATCCAATATTCAGAAGGATATCAGGTTTTATTTTGAAATTTCCCCGAAAAAGGAACAGAATAGTACAAAAATATTTTCTATATATGTCTTCTCGAGATTTATTGGAATATTTTCATCCTTCCGAGAACTCGAAAAACATTTTCGTTCGTTTTGTTCGATATCATCTAATACACCATAATCAAATCTTGTTGCATAATGGTTATTTAGCTATGTGCCTTCATTTGGAACAAAACAGTTTCATTTTAAATAATTTTGTAAAACTATGACATTGATACATGGGTCTTCTGTTTTATTTATATTTTTTTTTAAACTTATTTACTGACTAATCTACATTTACAATATAGTCAGAACTTAGTGGTGTTCGGTCTTATGCCGTAACCTAATTCTATATTGTTTTTGTTGTAATAAAGCATTTTCCGACCAATAATAAATTTGAATGTGCACAATATTTTTTATTATGTTGCAGTATTGATTATTCACTGAGAAGATTATTGTTCTTTCTTCAATAAATGTGCTACCGATGTGCTAGTGATGTTAAACTTTTGAGAACAAATTGGGCAGGTGTTTCTTTTAAGTTAGCAGCACAATAATTTGTTCGGTTCATTCTTGCAATTCCAGTCCAGCCGCAAATCGTTATGTTGAAATGAATCGTCGTCTTATGTTTGCTGTACGAATGTTGGGAGGAGGAGTGCAAAGTTTCCGATTGTTCTGCGCAATTTTCGACAACTTGAGAATTTCCAGAAAAAAGCAATAAAAGAGGAAATTGAAAAAAATATTTCAGCTGAAAATAACTCTCTACTGTTTCGGGAGACGGCTCGTGAAAAAAGGGGGAGTTTCTTCATTGTTTGTTATCACTATATTGATAGGAAAGTATACAAATAAAGTTCTAGATGTTGTGGTAAAATCTGCTTATTGTCAATCCTGCACCAATTGGAAATTAATTAAATGATCGATCGAGTATGATGCATGAAAGAAAGTCACGATGATGTATGTAGTGCAAACCGCCAAGGATGTGCTGGAAAAATGGAGGTTGTCGCGGTAAGAGACATGTTGTTACGTTCCAGCGAATTGCTTGGCGTCAAGTATGAGAATTACATAGGCGACGGAGATATAAACACCTTCAATGCGACTCTAAATATCAATCCTTATAATGGGAATGCAATACTGGTAACCGGTAACCCGATAAACCGGTAAACCGCCTTAAAAATGTATTACCAAATTACCGGTAATTGCATTTTATTTACCGGCAAATTCTTACTTGTACCCTTTACCCAGCACAATTGCGTTCCATACGGTTTAACTGGCCATTATTTCACTTTCATTCAAACTCAACCCAAGTATCACTAGTTCAAATATGTTTTGATTTTTTTTGGAACTGTGTTTCAAGTTCGAGTTTCATTTTATTATAAGATTTTCCATGAAAAGTGAAACAAAAATTTCTAACCTATGGAACTTGATAGGCATAGATACAAAAAAGGTCCGTAGCCATGTGGGTTACCTAAGTTCCAACGGCAATTTTGATAAATGGGAAAAAACTTACAACGTATGAAAGATTTTGTTATACTTAGGAAACAGTCTTTTAAAAGATGAAAGGGATCACAATATAATTTAATACGTACTACGGCTAATTCATTAATTAATAAGCCTATACGATTATGGAAAAATCAATCCCCCTCATCAATCCATGATAACTGAGCAAGTTCATCGCTCTCATATGGTGCACATATTATAATGGTCTTTTTCGCCTCGACATCATATTGACTGGCAACATTGGTGTTATGAATTTCGTTTCTAATTACTATATAGGTGGAGCTTCACCATTTTTGCCGTGGCTTTTGTCACTTAAATATTAGTTTAAATTTAATATTTATGTAAATAATTATTTAATTTTTTAAAATAACTACACATATACATTTTTAGACATTCATTAAAGTGAAATTTAATTTAATTTTTAAAAAAGATCGGTTTCGGAATATATCTCCCTTCTTCAGTTTTTTTATTACAAAAAAAAAAAAAGAAAAAAATGGATTTTTTGTAATAAAAAAACTGAAGAAGGAAGATATATTCCGAAACCGATCTTTTTTAAAAATTAAATTAAATTTCACTTTAATGAATGTATAAAAATGTATATGTGTAGTTATTTTAAAAAATTAAATAATTATTTACATAAGTATTAAATTTAAACTAAATTCGTTTCTAAGTAGTTGTTTGTCTTAAAATCGGAAAATTTGTTGAATTGAATTTTGCCTTATATGTTTCCTTGTTTTATTTGTAAAACATGTTCAAATGGTCTTAGAACCGTATGGTTAAAGATTACATGAAATAATAACTCAAATTAATGATATTTTGGTCTGTAATTAGCGATAAAATATTATTATATTTAATCAGACCGATTTTCACAATTTAATTAATTAACATTAAATTAAAATTTTGGTAAAATTACAACATTAAATTAATTAAACGATTTCGTTTGCTCCAAGAATTTAAACGATTAGTCGAGTGGGGATAATGAGGTAAATATTCGAATTTATGAATATGCGAGTAATTAACTCGTAATTAACTAAAAATGATTCAACAAGCGTAGACTAAGAAAATATTTTTCCGATGCTGGCCAAATATGTACACAAACATGGTAACGCATAAATGCCAGTATTCTGATTATCTGTGCTCTCCTCTTACAAGTGTATTTTAATAATGAAAATTATTCCTACGTGATATAAAATTCGAATAGTTTTGTGGGGACTTCAAATAAGAATTCATATTCAATTTTGATATAATTTTTTAATTAAATTTATTTATTTCATTATTTTTAATTAGCACAGACAAGGAGATGAATGAATCATGTGTAATAAAATTTATTTATGAAAAAAGTGCATTTGAATTTTATTTTATTAAAATAATTCTGTAAATTACCGGTAAAATCGGTATTGCACAAAATATTTACCGATGGAAACTGATTTAGTCCAAATATTACATTCCCTATCTTACAATGATTTTGTCTTAAAAAAAAAAGAATGTGTTAGCCACATCCAAAAAATAATGGCAACTCAGGTTCGAGCTATCAAAAAAAAATACAAAGGGACTCGGTGGGAAAGGTGCTGGAAAATTAACTGACAAGCTAATTTCTGATCTTACTGTTTGAAATTTCTGGTTTTACTGGAATTGCTAATTAGACACAAGTTACATATTTCCATCCAAAAACATCGTTAATAAAATCATTAAATGCGTTTCCTGAAAAACGATATTATTTTTATTTGTTTCCACGATAACTCAAAAGCTACTCAATGGATCACTACTGTTTTTTTATTTTGAAGTTCCTTTAATTTATTGGAGGATAAACCTAAATGCAGATAATAATTGGTGTTTTTTTATAGCACTTTAAAGAGCGAAAAAACGTTACCGAAAAATTGCATGTCCACCTCCAACAAATATTATATTTTTTATAAATATTTTTGGTTTTTTGATTTCGGATAATTTTTATAAGTGCTTCAGTGGAGACCAATAAGTCATATTTTTTTGAGACGGTCTCGTTACATAACGTATAAATAATTCCCATGACATAATAAATAAAATGTCAAAAAACCTTAAGCTGTTTATTTACTTCCTTCTGTGGAAAAAAATCAAGAAAGTCACATTATTTTTTGGTCGCTTGATAAGAAACTCCCCTTAAAGTTAAGAAATCGATTTTGTCATGAATATTTATGATTTGATATATAAAAAAATATTCACAAATCAAAAATAAGATATTCAAAAAATTAATTTAAATCAAAATTAATTAAATCATCATAAATTTAAAAAATAAGTTTCAATTTTTTTTTTTTGAAACTGTTTTTTGATAGATTAAAATCGAATTGATCCGCTGGGTTATTGAATGATTTTGCTAATCTAATGATTGGGTTGTTATCGCTATAATTGGTGAAATGATGTTCTAGCTCCAAAAATCGGTGATTACGCAATGTCCTGCTTCGAACATTTATGGATATGTTTCCCAATATAAAAGCTTAATCAACATGGCCAAGTAGAACGTTTCCGATAAAAGGATGCAAATTTCATATTCTTTGCACCTAATCGCATATGGTGATGAGCGCGCCACATTTTAATAAAATGGTATGTTATACTGATATTCGCAGCCAGTTTTTTTTCAACAGGAATAACAAAAACTTTTCTGTATGCCTTCGTTTTTTTTTATGTCCACATCGAAAAACCTGAATACTTTGCAGCGACCTGTCAAGTATATAGTATTTAGATAGAAGAGAGATAGATTTCATAGTATTTTTAATAGAAATATGTTTTTTTCCACTTTCGAATCGCTTAATATTTAGATTTTGGATGATTATTCTACGATTCTGAGTTTATTCGAGATTTTCGAGAAAATTTGATCATTTTTGAGAATATAGAGAGTTCATTCGGGTATATTCGGTTTTCTCGAAAATATTCTGGCGAAAAGTTTTTTGAAATTTTAAGTGATTTCTTAATTTTTTAAGATCATTATAGAATTCTCAGTTTATCCGAAAGTTTTCGGGTTTATTCGAAATTTGGTGTGAATAATCATGTCAAATTTGTAAAAGGCTAAATTCTGGGAAGTCTCTTTGGAAAGTGAATTTCATTTTATTAAAAACAATTTTTATAAATCGAATCTGAAATGTTGATAGATTTCCCAAAAACAACCTTAAACAAAACAAAATTATTTGTTTTTTGAGCAATCATTTTAATCTAATTAAAAAATGTCTGTTTTTGATTTTAAACTTGGAATATTATGGAAATATTCATAATCCCAAGAGGGAGCTTCTCTGCTCTAAATAATGCTTAAATAAGAGTTTGGTGGAAACACCCTAATTAAAATCATTCCCTTTCATGTAATAATCTCGCTTGCATCCATGTTTGTGTTTTCTCCGTTTAAACAACAAATACAATTTTGGCATGTTTTTAATATAAGAAAATGTGAAGGAAAAAGGTACACACGAAAAAATATCGCGGTGTGAATGGTATTTTATCCGAAAAAAACTTTATTTTTTATCCAATAGTACCATATTAAATCCGCAAGATCGGGTACAAATTTTAAAATATCCAAAAGGATCGAACAGTATACTTTTGCACCGTTTGGAGTAAACGCAAAAGTTGTCAACAGCGGATTTTTTTAAAATGTACTTCCCAGAGATTATTTTCGTTCTATCGGAGTAAATATTTACACCGTTTGGAGTTTTCGTGAAAAAGTAAAATTGTAAGAGAATTTGGCTGTATTAGTTAAATTCGCTAAAGCAACCTGCATATTCCTTCTGTATAATAGAATTTAAATTGTGATACAATCAGTCTAGTCGCAGCGGCCTGATGAGAAGATTCAATTCTCTTACAATCTTCGGAACATATTAAAATCATATACATTAAAATAAAATACCAATGGGATAAAAACCATACACTCAAAAAATGTGCGTTGTTAATTGGTTTTTTATCCGAAAAAGTATTTTATTTTTCTCCAACTGAATATAGTTTTATAAAATTAAATACGCATCAACGGATAAATATTTTTATCTATCCGAAAAGATACATTTTTATAGAAACTCCTTTTGGATTTTGTTTTTGCTTTTGCTTTATAGAAGGTGGACTGTATTTATCAATTTTGGTGTCACCGAAACAAAAAAAGAAAATAGTAGAATTTTGATATTTTTAAGTGTGTATGTTGCCTACAAATTGTTGGAGCTTTTTGTAAGAGGCTTGAAAAGGGGCTGATTGTTTATTTTATAACAGAACAACCACCCAACGCTCACGATTCTTACAGTAAAAAGTTTCCTTTTTTTCTGTTGAATATGTGTTTTGTTAGGGCTGCATGTCTTATCAGTTAGATTGTCAAATTAGTTCATTAAGATTGTCGAGCGGATACTGTACTAGTTTAACTTCAAATATTGCGGAAAAGGTTGGTTATCTATACCATGCTGCTTTTAGTTATTAAGACTCGATACTAATCGCTGCTAGAAGGAAAGTAATTAAAACACATAAATTTTCAAATATTTAAGCCATTTGGTTTCATCTAATGAATCTATACTAAAATATCTTAAGGCAAATCTAGAATAACTGATAATCATTTTGTTAAAATTTTAAACCGAAAATGATTTCAATACGATTTTATGAGTTATGTTGGAATTTGGTATTAATAAAAACTTATTTACGCCATACAATACACCGTTGTTTCTGGTGCCGAAAAGAATGCCACGATTTTAAAAATTAGAGGATTCACTCGGATTAAAAATATGTCGAACTATATTTAGGGCACGACGAATTTAGCAATGTCCGGCCTGCCGCTCTGTTCATAACATCATCAATTCATCAGAAAAGCTTTCCAATGCTTTCGAAATTTTAATTTGTATATCAAATAATAAATCGCTGACTATGTTTAAAGATTTATAGCTTTGTGTAACAAATAATGACGATTTGTCAAAAAATTTCGCAGAAATTCCCAAACAATTAAATATGTTACTAAAATGCAAGCAAAATCCATTCTTTAATGGCAATACCCTGACATTATTTAAGTATTTAAGTCGTGATTTTATCCCAATTAATAAATGGGGAAGTTTTATCGGAGACCTATTCATCTCAAAATTTAAAAAATTATAAAAATAGAGAACCTACATAGAACGAACTATCAGTTATAAGTTGGGTAATGTCGTATTTTAGACCAGATATTTTTCGGCGAAAATATTTTAGACCAGCTATTTTTGGACATATTAATTTTGTTAGGATGTGTTGACTTCTAGGGAGTTACGTATTTAACTAAACGTTTTTAAAGCCTAGCCATACAAAACTAAAACATTATGTTCACACATTCAACATATTCAAAACAAAAAATGTTGCTCTATACTAAATAATATATGTATGTACTAAAAGCTTAAATATATGTACATATTTTTTATCTAAATTAGATATATAATCAAAAAATGAGTATTTCTAGAGTAGCCAGTGCAACATATTGAGTAAATGTGTTTCCGCATTATTGGTCCTTCAATTCTTTCATTTTGTCTTTGAACAACTTACATAGACAAGAAATAGCACTCAGGAATTTATACATTTAGACATTTAGATACATATATTTAAAATTAGTATATCTTAGTATATACGCTATTTAGTACTTATTATATTGAGATGAGTAGGCGAACAAAAGTAATTATTTTTGGTGAACATTTATAAGTTATTCTAAGGCTGCGGGCCAAATCTGAGGTGAATGCCACTTTTACTTACTTTTTAACAGTGAATTAGGTAAATTGAAATACTGCACTAAAAAGTAGGGTAAAACATAGATTGTTGTTGCTTGTTTTCTTAACGTTTTGATAATTGTTTTTATAATTGTTATATGGAGAAAATTGAAAAGAATTTTATCCGGAATTAGTTTCACTATTTTCCGGAAAACCTGTGGAATTATTCTAATCTTGGCCTTTGTTTCATCATAACCTCCATTTAATTCGTTTACTAAAATTTGTGGTTTATAATCGATGCAATTTCTAATTATAAATGTCATCTTATTTTTTTATTTCAAACCCTACTGGATTTCTAAATTGCTCTATTTTTACATTTTATAAATTTTATGAGTTATGACAAGAAATGCATCCACAAATTGTTTGACCATTTTTGACAATTATATTTACCAGAGAATTAGCACGTTTTCAGAGGTAAATTTGTACTAAAGTTACAATTTACTGTACTAAACGATTTACCTAAGATTTGGCCCGCAGCCTTAGAATGTAATTTTAGTGTGTACTAAAAATTATAAGTACTAAAATCAGTTGTTATAATATGTACTAATTTTATTCATATTGTTCTAAATGTGTTTAATGAACTGGGAGCTATATCTAAATCAGCTAGCACAAGATACTATTTAAAAAAAAGTCTTACTTTTAGTACTTTATATAGTTCAAAGCAAAACTTTGTATTTTGATTGAATCTAACCCAAACTAGTTGATGAGAATGACCATGCGATCCTCATATCGTTCATAATAATAACTTTATGCAATTCATTTTATTTATATTTTTTGGTTAGTTAAAGTCATTCTCCTGCTCAAAATGGGATGTCTCAAATTTTAAGTTAAAATGGAATCAACAAATATTAATTGTTTGTTTCACTCTACAAATCGGGGTCAAAGGAATTCCTCAAATAATGTGTTATGCATTTAGTAATGGAATAATTTCATTAATTGTAAATGAAATAATTTTTTTAGATTAAAGAAAACTGAATACATTTCCGTCTATAAAAATTGCACAGCAAATAATAATAATTTATTGTTTTGAGATGCTAATAAATGAATACACTTAAACCTGGTTCAATACAGTTCATTTTACACAGTTCTTTTTAAACAGTTCTTTTTACCCAGTTTTTTTTACACGATTTTTCTAAACGTATCTTACATGTAAAACTAGGTTTAAGTGTATTTTATTTGTTATAGCTCGAAACAGACAAAACAATTGATTTGCCATAATGTACTATATACAATTGAAATTTCTGCTTGATTGATTAATTTCTGCTTGATTGTGAAGACTATTTAAATTTTTAATAGGCCATTTACATTGTTAATTTGAATTGCATAAACGATTCACAAAATATTTACACGCTCGCTACTTCTTTGGTTGATTCCCGTCAAAGCTGGACTGTAGAAATCTGAATATAACAATCGGAAATTATTGAAAATATAATTCTTACCTGCCACACATTTTTTTCCTCCCCATCCAAGCATCCCATATACATTTTTTGAAAATCCATCCCTTTGTGATTATGTCCAATATATCCAATCACCACACTGGATAAATGAAAAGAGGCACTCCATGCAAAAGTATCATTGACATTGTAAAATAATATTTTTTGAATAATATTATTTTGCCCTGGCAACACCATTTTCACAACACTGAACTATAAATTCCATTCCATTGTAAATTTATCAGTTTCGTTTGCTTTCATTAATATTATACATAGATGTTATAAACATTTTTTTGTATTTTTTTTAAATAATAATGATTTTCTCGTTATTAATAATTATTTCACAAACATTAATAAAATAAAATAATAAAAAATACTTTTTTTTAAATAAACGAATATAACAACAACAATTTTTATAATATTTACAATTAATTATTTATAAAATTTTTACATATTTTTAAAATAATTATTTCGTCGTATTGCTTTCATTTTTCCCGGAAAATACGGAAAAATTATTTTTTTATAAATAATTTTTTTAATTTTTAATATTTTTTTGTAATTTTTTTCAATTTTGTTTTTTTTTAATTCACAACCCTATTTTTTTTATTTTTTTATATTTATTTTAATTAATTATTAATAATAATAATATTTTGACTTCGACTATACCGAAGTCTCCAATTCATGTCAACAGAAACTATCTTTAGCTGATGAGTCTAAATATATTGGTGGTAAATTGTGATGATGTGGTAGTGTTGTTGTGGTTGGCGGTGGTGGTGGTAAATGATAGTGTGGATGATGATGGCGACCATTCGCCTCCAGATGATGATGATGATTTTGGTGAATTTGTTTTTTTTCGACCCGCTTTCGGCGAAAACATGCCGCTAAGCCGGCGGCCAACGAAAGCAGTATTGTAAGGGTGGCAGCACCGAGGCCGACATGTAGCGGTGATAGTGGCAGTCTTATTTCACATTGTGTAGTACTTTCATCGTATCCCGACGGGCAATGGGAAATCCCATCGCACCACAATTCCGATGGTATACATGCTTGTAGTTCAGGACATTGGTATGGACATTCAGTGCCGGGGAATACTTCCATCCAAGAAAATTTGTAATCAAATATTTCGACGCCCGGTTTCCATGGTGATCTGTACTCAATGATTAAACCTTTTGATGTTTCAATCGGGTTGAATTCGTTGGCATGTTCCCAGCCGTCTGAGAATGCAACCACTTCCGGACCCGAGGGACACAAATCTTTAGCATTTTTTGGATTATTTGTTGGGTACACTGTTATGCGGGCGTCTGTCGGGCAGGGTGGTGCCGATTGCAATAGGGTAGGCATCCAAAATCCTTTTAATTTTAACACTAAATAACCGCCATCCGTGTCCGGTTCGAGAAGCCACGGTTGAATTAAGGGTGAACACGAAGTTGGTTTTAAATATGCCTCTCCACTTCGTCCTTTCAGTCTTCGTTCATTCCACAGCGTTTCACAACCATCCATTGCAAACTCATAACGGCCCTCAAAATAGAAATCTCTAAAATCTTGATCAACATCCATCAGCATTGTCGTAAACTGCACTTCTACAACGGAAGCGGCAAGTGGCGCAAGAGTTAAACTCCCAGATATATCGGAACACAAACAATCTCGCGGCAACGGAGAAATATCGGGCCATGGCAATTCACCAATTCGCAAATCTGATCGTGGTCCACCCAAATTATTACAATGCCATCGTCCACTACGATTTTGTATATTTTGACACGCCCGTCCACCAAATCGTGCCCGTGTTATTGTCAGTCTTACACTTTCGCCCATACTAGCCTCAAATCTGATCGTACATGAAATATTTGGAGCACCACCACGGCCAAACATAAAAACATTTGATGGCGACCTAAATATTCCACGCTTCGATGAGAATGACCGATAAACACGATCACATGATTTAAATTGGGTTTGTGTTACGAGTGCGGCCGGTTCGGGCATCGATGATGGTTTTGTTTGGTATATGGTACTCGCTGCATCCATAGGAGCACCGCCCAGTGATGTATCAACAAATTCGTATTTTAATTTAAATGATGCATTTGGCCCGTACGCCTTAGCGTTTCCACTCGGCGATGGTTTAAATTCGATTGTCATTTCTGGACCAGTCGATAAATAACTTTCTGTGAATTTTATATGGTTTAAATTAAATAATTTTGTCTTTTAGCACGGTTCATTGAACTTACCTTGACTTGAACACGGTCTTGTTCCTTTCGCAATTAATGAACGCGAACATAATTTTGGTGTCTCCTCCCCGCATATTTCGTCCATTAAACTTGCATTACGATAATACTGATGCTGACG